>SKCR01026605.1:0-277979 GCA_019454045.1 Zanthoxylum bungeanum
TTAGGTTAAAAGCATGAAAAGTTGGGATTAAAATTTGGGCAAACTTGATTTTGAGCATGATAAATTAATTGGATGGATTTGTATGCTTAATTGTGTTTGAATTGAAGATTGATTGGGTCAATTTGAAGAAAATTTGATTGGATCATCTTTCCCCCAAATTCCTCCTTGGCCGAAATTGTGATGTCTTTAATGTCTTGGGATTTTTGATTTTTTTGACAATTGGATGTGTTGGAAATCATTCGGGCTGATTGATTTAATGTCGATTGCAGAATCAATTGGATTGAATTCGATTCGGACGTAAAATTCCCAAATTGCAAGTATGTCCATAAAGCTTGAAATTGGGAAATGAAATTGAGCATCAATTATGAATTGGATGATTAAGTATGCTTAATACCGTTTAATTGATGATTGGTTGGACAATTTGATTAAATATGTTTGGAACAAATTTCCCCAATTTTAAAGTATGTCATAAAGCTTGAAATTGGGTAAAATGAAATTGAGCATGCAATTATGAAATTGGATGATTAAGTATGCTTTACACAGTTTAATTGATGATTGGTTGGATCAATTGATTAAATATGTTTGGAACAAAATTTCCCCAATTTTGATGTGTTGGCCGAATAGGAGTATGTCCTAAATCTTGGTAATTTTGTTTCGTTGATCATTGGATGACTTGAAACGATTAAGGGTTATGTTGATTTAATGTCGATATGGTTTAATGGATTGAAACAAATCGGACATGTAATTAACCTTATTGCCAATAACAAAGTAAAGCATGTAAAGGGTTTGATTTTAATCTTAACGTGTTGGACATGTGATGATGAAATTGAGCATGATTAATTAGCCTATTTGTGTTTTGGAAATAATGATTTAGGTGATTAATCATGATATACACTTTAGGTAATTAAATTGCGAGATTGGATTTGTGTAATTTAATTAATAGGGCTTAATTTTGGAATTGGCTTGAATGTTGTTGTCATGGGCTTATTGGGCTTTGTTGTACAAAGTTTGGTTTAGGCAAATTGGATTGGATCCAATTGGGCGCAAAAACCGCTACCATAAAGCCCAAATGCGACTAATGGACCTTTAAAGTTTAATTGGGCCTAATGGGCCAAGATTTGATTTCAGGCTTATGGGTAACTCCCGGGTTGGATTTGGTTATTCGGTTTGACTCGAATTGACCAAAATTCCACGCCTAAGAAATTAATTAAAAGCCCATTAGACTTTAATTAAACTAATATTGGATATTCATCGGGCTTGAGACCCGAAACGATTAAAATTGGAATTTAAATCGTAAGGTTCGTAAATAAAGTGTAAGATTTAATTTGGAATTAAATAATTGGATTAGTATTAAATACATATTAAATTGGATTTAATTATGTAGTTTAATTTAATTCGAGAATTCGTACTTTAAGTACTTATTCGCAAAAACGAGTTTGACTCGAACAAAATCAAATCGTTGTTTGAAACATTGGATGATCATCACAATTTTCAGATTAATTAATTGGATTAGATTGATTGATAACATGCTTGAGTGAATACATGGTTGCGATGCATGAATAATGTATATCGGATGAATATTAGTCGGGGTGGGACATTTTAGAAATTGTAATAAATTTGATTTATTAATTGGACCTGCGAGTCCAGCCTTATCACTCTATAATCTTTGTATCTCTTCTCACCTATTCCCTCAATGTAAATGAGGTTTCTTTAGAAGTGTTGTGTAGTTGTAACGGGGTAGAAGTAAATACACGTGCTAGCATTGGAGAGAGAAAATGAGAGATTTGATCTAGGATCAATGTAAAGTATCCATCCGCATATCATTATTATTTTATTTCATATGCGCTTTATTATGTGTTTAGAATGCATGTTTAAGGGTGTTGTCTGATGATGAGACCTTAACAAAGATAATAAATTGGTTGCCAATTTGCACGCGAAAAAAACCCTCAAATAATATTAAGCGTCTTTCCTTCCATTGAGTGATTCTCACTCAAGATCCGAGACGGCATTGGTTTGTTGGCCAAAGTCAAGGCCTTGTCTGTCGAAGATGTGTTTGAATCACGAAGGCTTTGTTACATGTCAGTGTCATGTCCAAGTTGTGGTTTGTTGGCCAAAGTCAAGACCACTTCTTGTCCATCGACATTGATTACGAAGCTTTCCATGGTCACTGGGTCGCGCTTAACTGGAATCATTAAGCTTGTTGTGCCAAAGCCAAGGCTTAGTCGATTCAGAGGGAAAAGGGTTAGGTAATACATTGGATGTATTGGCATATATAAGATATGTTTCGGACTTGGACGTCCTCCTACCGGATCTAGGAATTGGATTGGATCCAATTGATCTTAGAGATCTACCTAGTTAATTATCATACAATTGTTGGCCAAAGTCAAGATTGTGTGATATTTAACGGGATCCTAGCCCACTAGGAAAAACACGGTTTCCCGAGTACTCGACAGGGGTTAGAGGCTCGCCGAAAAATAGTGGGAGGTAAGAATTGAATTTGCAATACTCGTTCAATTACTCGCCATACGCGCTTATTCAAATTATTCGTCGTTAGATTAAATGTTAGTTGGACTAATATTTAAATTGTTGTTTTAATTAACAGTTGGACTGTATTATCTTTGATTATATATAATTAGATTGTATTAATCCATATATTTGAATTAATTAATTTCAGTTTACAATTGATTTTATAATTGGATTATAGTAATCAATGTAATGAGGTTAATTAATTTAAATCTATATTTGATTATATAGTTGGACTATTATAATCATTATAATCAATAGTACCACAAATCGTTGATTAACTAGTTGGACTATTAGAATCAAGATAGAAATGAAAGATTAGTGTTTAAAAAACATAATCCTGGGTGAAACGTATTAAACGACTTTAATTTTCAAATTGGGAATAATTTCAAGATGGTCTTGGAAATTAATAAGTTATTTTATTTGATAAAATAATGATTATGCCTAAATCCGGAGTAGTTAAGCCAATAAGTGGAATATGATATTGGAATATTGTTATAATGATAACTTTAGCGCTTAATCCATTAAGCTTGTCGAAAGAAGTAGACTCCTTAATTCTGAATCAGAATTAAGGATTGGATCCTTAAAGTATGATAATGAAATTGAAGGATTTTCATGGATCTATTTAGATCTTTGAAATACTAAATTGCAATAAATAATTCTTGGAGAATTAATGACTATTTTCAGGAGACAAAGTCAAAGTTTTGCAATTAGGCAAGTAGTGCAAGGCACACCTACTTCAATATTCTAAAAACCCGAGGCTGGCCAAAGGCTACTGAAATGTTGAAATAGGCAAAGGCAAAATCGTTATAATCTTTTGGGAAGATAAAAGGATATTCCTAAGAAAGAATTGAAGACGAGCAAGGCTCTTACTTCAAATGTTTGTCCTAATTATGTTCACCAAGTAGTATTGAAATTGGATTTTAAATACTTAGTGTGATACATAAATATGTACTGTTGTGCAGAATTTGCTTAAGCAGGATACTGACTTCAGATGAGATTACTCTGCGAATTGAAAACGGGACGATAGTCGCTGTTTTAACGTAGATACCTAACTTTAGGAATTACCCTCGGTATGTACTTAAATTAGAGAACTGTTATAATGTAACTAGTTTGACTAAAAATATTATCTTTATATTCAGTGTATAACCCGTTGCGGGTGTTACCTTTATATTCTAGAACACTAAAGTGTTTTATTATATAAAGATGATATTAAGATAAAACACATTAGATGTGAATAACAGAATTTATATTTTGAATATAAATAAAATCTCAAATGTATATAATGACGAACAAATAGCTCAAACTGATTTAATCAGTTAAGAAACTAATTGTGGCATTGTTGTCTGGGACACGATCAAAACGGACTCGTATATCCACACTTTCGAGAGTGGGTACTTGGACTGTTTTGATTCTATTCAATATAAAGTCTACGAATCTAGTTTATTAAGCAAAGCGCTTAAAACACCTTTACTCGGTAAAAGTGATAATGCCACCGATCTGTTAGCCCTAGTTATAGTGAAGCAAGTGGCCCATGTCTAGCTAGGCTAGAGGTGGATATGAATATTACGTGACCTATACGGATGTGGCATCGCGTAATGGTTGTGTATTTCTTTGAAGAACACAAATCGGAAACTTTTATAGTTTCGACACGAAATAGACCAACAGATCGGCTAAGTATTAAACCGTCACGGTAAAACCGTAATGAAAATACTTAAGCAATAAGTTCTGTATACTTGAAAGAGTATAGTATTCTTTCAATGAGGACTCCTCCCGAAACACGTCAATTTGACGGTGTGTGTCCGAAAAGGATTAACCGAATTTTGTTAGAACATAATAAGGTTAATCACGAGTCGCTCTGAGCTACCATTTCTTCAACGGATAAGCTTTAAACAGTGCAAGAACTTATTTTGAATAAGGTTCCATAATAATCTGTTTGATAGATATCATATTAGATATGAACGGAAAGAAACCGGGTTTCTCATTCCTGACCATTTGGGTATGCTTGGCATATGTTTGGATGATACCAAACTAAAACCCAAATAGGATAAGTGCCAATTGTAGGTCATCCTAGGGATCCATAAGTATTGTACTTATATACCTCACATGAGAACAATTAGATTGTTGCTCACCATGCGGTTTTCCTAAGAGGAATACTGATATGCAGTGGTAAGTGGGAGGATAGTATAACTCGATGAAAATCGAAGTAATACTGTTCAAGGCACTGAATCTTAATGTAACATATTTAGTTCATCAAGGATGAAACTATACCATTAATCTTCGAATACACGAGAACTAAGGAAGTGATACGAGGTATCGACTCCCTATTATGACAAAGTGTCATGAATTCGAAATGGATTCCATGTATATCAACAAGTTTGGAGACTAGTTGATGTACCACAAGGCATTGTGCCTATTGGTACTTTAAAAGTCTTCAAGGAAGACATACATGGATGGCAACATACCAACGTTATAAAGCTTGGCTTTTAACGGAAAGGTATCGTATCAACATTGTGTTGATTATGATTCAACCTTTTACTTATTGCCACGATAAATCCATTTGGATAATGCTTGCTGATGCGAGCATAGGTTCTTGGAATTATCGTTTTGATGTAATCATAATGGTGGTATGATTTAATTCAAAACGAAAATGATTCTTGTGTAAATAAGAGGGTTAGTGGGAGCGCACTGACAGGGTGTCCTATAAATAATGATAATATGTCATTTCTTGGAAATGAAATTCCCATAAAACATATATCGGCGAAAGCTTAGCTTTCGAAGTACTCTCTGTGGAACCGTACATTGAAAAATGTACTAGACCTGGGTATCATACGCTTTGAGCATATGGATTCACAAACAGGCTAATCCGAGTGATAGTCACTGGATTGATGTTAGGAACATCCGTTAGTGTCTTAGAGAACTAAGGATGCTGTCTTAGTCTATGGAGAATGAGAACTTGAAGTGACTGGGATCACTGTAGCAAGTTTCCTATAACCGATAAAGACGACTAAAAGTCACAAACGGTATTATACAGTTTGAATAACGGTGCAGTAAGCTGGAAATCTTTCAAGCAAGATACTGTTACCGAATAAACACCAAATGCGGGTTAATTGCAACAGCTGAGACAGCAATAGAAGTCATTTGGGTCGATACATATCTAATTAGATTAGATAGTTCTGTTAGCGGTTGAGCTAGGCATCAGCACAGGCTAAAGAATTAATGGTCTCATCAACGATCTAGATACATACTTACATGTTCATCTGATTCGTTCGGATCATACATCGTGGTGATGTGATGATCGAATAAATCGCATCAAGATGATATTCATGGCAAATCCGCTGATGAAAGATTTTTTTCAGCAGTTTGAGCAACCGTACATAGTTCGGGTGTTAGACACTCGAGTGACTGTCTATAGGCCAAGTGAGAGATTGTTGGACAATTATGACCCATAGCGTCACTATTTGTACAGATCACGGTGTTGTTGTACAATTAACTATGTAACATAGGAGATTGCACTCGAATCATTTGTGATTAGATCACCTACATATATAAATGATAAGAGGTCCCTATGATTTGTTCCTGGACGGAGAATGATATGAGACAGTATCAGTCCATGAAGGATAAATCATTAAACATCCCTAGTCAGAGCATTATCGAGATTGGACATCGATGAATGCGTAAAAGACTAGTATTACACTTGTGCGCGTTGTGAGGCACAACAGCATAGTTCTCATATATTTGGGTATTGGATACTCATGCAAGTGTAATAGGAGGTTGTGTTTCACCGATGGTATGGAAAACAGCTCCGCTCTGGATTAGACCCCCTCGGAATTCCATTGGTAGTATGACTACGTGTCTATGGAAGTCCGAAATCAGGGTAGGTGTATTTAGTCTTAACCTGAGACTTTGCACCGCTAATACTTGCGACAATCAATATACTTTGGTTGCGGTCGTCCAGGGCTTTAACCGGTTATGTTTACGCCAATACTGGGTATATTGAAAATCGTAGTGTGTTGGTTGGGTGTGATGTCAAGACGGAAGTGTCACTCCAGTCATATGGAGTTGATGATCACGCAGGGATACAGAACTCGTTCTCTATATAAGGTTGCAACCATCGGGATAAAATGACTTGGTCATGATTATCCGATTTTAAAGAGACTAGTTGCTTGTTATCCGATATATGCTTCGTACGGGGCAGACACTCTACCAGCCCTAGGCCTTGCATGTGATCATCCGATACTGGACAGAAATACGCAATACTACGATATACTACGCTTGATATAGATCCTTATTCCTGTAAGGATATTTCCGGAGAATTGGGTAGGCATGGTGCTTTGCTAGAAGCCAACCTTGTCTTGTAAATCGGTAAAACGTAGTACTTGGTACTTACGTGTTCGGATAGTCCGACGACCGATTTGACTGCCAACATATCCGGGGATCTCATGGGTCGCTTCCCAAAGATTCACCGATGACGTATGACTCACACTTTTATTAATCTGGGATTAATTAGATGAGAGAGAATATTATACTGGGATTAATTGCGGAGATATTTTATCTAGGATAAAATATCGATTAAAGAGAGAGAAACATTAATTTGGAATTAATCGATGAATTAATATATTTGATATATTAATCGAAATTGGATTTCGACACGGAATTAAAATTAGATTTTAATTCGGGTGAACGAATTAATATAGAATTAATTCGTTAGCGACGTGAATAGTGATTTCGCTTGGCGTAATCATTTAATTACGACGCAACGGAAAATTCATTTATTTGGAATTAGCGAACCCGAGAATTTGCGAGCGCATTCGTATTTAGAATTCGAGTGCGGCATGTCAAATCAAGCATCAAGTCGCTAATCGCATCTAGCGTCACATCAAGCGTCAAATCATATCACTTTGAGTGATGTGACAATTGATTGGATTGATTGATTGATGTGATAATTGATTGGATTGATTGATTGATGTGACAATTGATTGGATTAATAAAGTGATGTGAGTGATGTGACTTGATAAAAGTGATGTGTGTGGTTGGGAATTAAACCCAAATGTGTTTGAAATGAATTTCAAATGAAATTCAAGTGCATTTGATGCATAAAACAAACACAAAACCGTATACACAAAGTAGACTTACTCTCCCTCCTCTCTCTCCTCTTCTTCTTCCTCTCATCTTCACGCCATTTCTTGTTTATACTAGGCAGTGGACTGTCAAATTTTAACAAATAAAATGGAGGGAAGCAAGTGTATTTTGTGGCAAAACAAGAGTGCTAGCACACTCCGGGATCATGCCAATGTGATAGGGAAGTATACCCATGAGCCGGGAAGCCAAATGAAGAAGCTTGGAGCTTCAAATCTTGAAGACAAGGGGCGCCAAACACTGTTCACAGCAGCCCACTGCCTTGCAAAAGTGTGCAGAATTTGATTTTTTGTTGCCCAAATCGTCGCTCAACCGCTCGATGTAAGTATTCCGCACTTCCGTCGTTGTATTCACTTATGATTCATGCTTGAGTTTTGATCTTGGGACCTTGAAAAACTCCAACATGTGCCACGCTACCTCAAGGTGAACCTTTATTGTCACTTCCACCAACAACATATCCATGAACAGATAACTGCACCCGCCTCAGGCATGAAATCCAAGACCTCATAGATTCCCAAAAAATACCCTACCCAGAAAAAGAACAACCCAACACACAGTACCTAACTATCACTCCGTCCTACCGCCAACCTACATGATTAAATCTGGCTACCTGACAGCACTATCTTCCAAACTCAAGACCACCAAGCTTCCCGCATGAGGATATTGGGCAACACTAGTAGAGATGAGATAAAGCATAAATGGGAAAGTAAATGGGAAAAAGAATTACAGAAGTTAGAGGATCTGATGTCCGAAAAAAGCAAGAAGATGGAAGAAGACAAAGTTGCAAATTATGGAGATGTTTGTTTTCCTGATCTTATTCAATTGTGATCCAGCATTTATTAATGATAAAGATATTGATTTTATCTACTTATTTGAACCTATTCTTAATGATAATAAAGACGTTCATTTCGCTTACTTGCCTGAGTCTCTTCCTTTCAACCTGCAACATGAGTATATTTGACAAAAGCATTCAACTATGGTACTATGATACTCAGTGATGTTTAGAACACGGGGAATCCGTGAAAGAAGCAAGCAGAAAAGATAGGATAGCCATTGAGAAGGTAATGGGAAATGGGGCAGTGCGACTGTCAGATTTGGAAAGGATTGAGTTCACTGAGCCGATCAACGTAGACACATTGAAACTGTACTTTGCTTGAGGAAGAGAAGTCTAAGCAGTCACCAAAGGAATTGGGGGAAGGCCCAACGGAATAGGAAATTCATTCATGCATGCATGCATACACATAATGTATTTTACATTCTTTTTTGTTTGTTTTGTTTTGTATTCACAGGTTTCAAAGAAGAAAAAGAGAAAGTGGCGAAAGCAAGCCAATCAGAAACAGAAACAGTACAGTTTCAAGAATGAATCAGTATCAGTTTCAAGAATGAATCAGTGTCAGTTTCAGGAATGAATCAGTTTCAGTTTCAGGAATGAATCAGAATCAGTTTCGGGGAGGAATCCCAAGGTTGAGGCCTATATCAGTATAAGTTTCAGGATGGAATCCCAGGGGGCGAAGCCCACTTTATCGGCATTGAAAAGAAGAAATCCAGTGGAGTGAGTGAGTGAAAAAAAAGAGTGAAAGAGAAGTCTTTGATGGTTATGTGTATGTCCGGTGATGACATTGTTTACTGTATGGAGAAACCTTAGAAATGATAAGTGCGAGATGTGTTCTTATCCGGTATTTCGAATATATTGATCTCGGCTAGACTCACGAGCACTTGATTGCGGGATCTCAACAGTAGAAGCCTGCGTGGTTGGCGAGATGACTAGTTGAAGAGATGGTGGATCAGTGAATGACCGTTTGCCTGGATGTCCACCCTTGTTTACTTATGCTACGATATATGATATGGTCGGAAACAAAGAAAAAGTCTCTAAAAAGAAAAGAAAGAAAACATATAGACCGCCTATAACCGATGAGCATGAAGCTACCCATGGGCGAGTATTAGGACCACCATGAGGAGAAATGCTACCTAAAAGGGTAGGTGTGTCAAAGAAAAAGAAAAAAAATAGAAAAAAAAAAGAAAAAAAAAAGAAAAAGAATGAAAAGAAAGAGACGAAAGAAAAAAAGAGAAGACCATATCATGTTGAGCATGACGAAGTAATCACAGAATGTGAAGCAAGACATCTAGGTTGGTTAGACCCACTGGTCCGATTCTCCGATACAAAATCATCGAGTTGGCTTACTTAAGGATGGAGCTGCGAAAGAGCCTTGGCACACACACACACTAGGAGTCTAGTTCAGATCACTCATCCAGACGAGCGGATCTGAGTGTATTAAGTACTTTGAAGGTTCTCTGGTTTCGACGCGAAGCATCCGTTGAGGACGAAAATATGTTTAGTTATCAGGATTATCTCGTGAGAGGTGGTACGATATGTTGGAATGAAACCATCACATCACTAGTATCAACTTGGGGGCGAGGCCCACAATATCAGTATCAGTTTAGGGCCGAGGCCCACATCAGTATTAGTATCAGTCTGGGGGCGAGGCCCACATCAGTATCAGCTTGGGGGTGAGTCCCACATCAGTATCAGTTTGGGGGCGAGGCCCACGTTAGTATCAGTTCGGGGGCGAGACCCACATCGATATCAATTTTGGGGATGAGTCACAGGGTTGAGGCCCACATCAGCATCAATAGCAATTTTGGGGATGTGTCCCGGGTCGAGACCCACATCAGCATCGGTATCAGTTTTGGGGATGAGTCTCAGGGTTGTGACCCACATCATCAGCATTTTTGGGGATGCGTCACAGGGTTGAGGCCCACATCAGCATCAATATCAGATTTGGGGATGAGTCCCGCGGTTGAGACCCACGTCAGCATCGATATCAGTTTTGGGGATGAGTCTCAGGGTTGAGGCCCACATCAGTATCAATAGCAGTTTTGGGGATGAGTCCCGAGGTCGAGACCCATATCAGCATCGGTATCAGTTTTTGGGATGAGTCTCAGGGTTGTGACCCACATCATCAGCAGTTTTGGGGATGAGTCTTAGGGTCGTGACCCATATCATCAGCATTTTTGGGGATGAGTCCCAGGTTCGAGACCCACATCAACATCAATATCAGATTTGGTGATGAGTCCCGGGGTCAAGACCTACATCAGCATCGGTATCAGTTTTGGGGATGACTCCCAGGGTTGAGGCCTACATCAATATCAGCATCAGTATCAGCAGTTTTGGGGGTGCGTCCCAGGTTCGTGACCTACATCATCCGCAATTTTATGGATGCGTCCCAGGGTCGTGACCCACATCATTAGCAGTTTTGGGGATGCGTCCTAGGGTCGTGACCCACATCATCAGCAGTTTTGGGGATGCATCCCAAGGTCGTGACCCACATTGTCAATGTTATCGGGATACGTTACAGGGTCGAGGCCCCCGTTATCGGTTGTAGTTATCGGGATGCGTCCCAGGGTCGTTGGCCCCCTATATCATCCGTTTTGGGGATGCATCCCAGGGTCGTGACCCACATTGTCAATGTTATCGGGATGCGTCCCAGGGTCGAGGCCCCCGTTGTCAGTTGTAGTTATTGGGATGCGTCCCAGGGTCATTGGCCCCGTGCATCATCAGTTTTGGGGATGCGTCTCAGGGTCATGACCCACATTGTCAACGTTATCGGGATGTGTCCCAAGGTCAAGGCCCTCGTTATCGGTTGCAATTATCGGGATGCATCCCATGTTCGTTGGCCCCCTACATCATCAGTTTTAGGGATGCGTCCCAAGGTCGTGACCCACATGTCAAAGATATTGGGATGCGTCCCAGGGTCGAGGCCCCCGTTGTCATTGCAGTTATTGAGATGCGTCCTAGGATCGAGGTCCACTGTATCATCAACTCAGCTCGAAGCAGCAGGCAAGTCAGATGGCAGCTGGCGAGCCAGGTAAGTAAAAATACATTGCACAACTTTGATAGGATTGTCATTGTCACACACTGCACAAGTCCCATCAATGTGGGGGCGACTGTAGGCACTGTATTTTTGCATTTAAAGTCCCTATGATGAGTCTCATTTAGAGGCACTTCCTTTTAAGTCACAGAAGTCGCGAGAAATGGACATCGGAAGGGAAAAGTCCGAAATTGGTATTTTGTTGGATTTTATTCGCTCGTTGTGCTTCGGGTTCTTGTTGGACTTCCGTTTTAAAACACACCCTTAGCCCACACATCACTAAAACACACACCAAGCCCATCTCACCCAAGCCCAATCCAAAAATAATTAAAATATTTAAAATAAATGTCACAAATTAAATTAAATTAAATTAAAATCAATTAAATTGAAATTAAATCCAATTAAAATCTAATTAAATTAAACTCCTAATTTAAATAAATCACTTCCAAAATTAAATAAATCACGCACCTAATTTAAAGATATTCCCCACCAAAATATAAATGTTCTTGCCTTAAATAATTAAATTAAATACACACATAAATGTTTGATTTGTTTCCTTTTTAATAAAACCTATGCACAATCACTAACCCTAATTTGTAACTATAAAAATAACATAAAACCCACAACTCTCTCTCCCTAGCTCACATATACGGCTAACACAAAAACACAAAGAATGAAACCCTAAAACTCTCGGTCCTCTCTCTTCTCTCCTCTCTCTTTCTTTGATCAAACAATAAAAAACACAAGACAGACGGCCACAAAAACAATGATCAAGCCCTAATGGCTCGCAACCTGTCCACTTCCTCACTGCCTTAAACCCTAGAGAATATTCTCACGTCCACTCTTTGCTCTCTCTTCTTTGGCTCTCACTAACAAATAAACCCTAGGACCCCTTCACTGACGCCCACAAAAACCCTAGAATCCTCACAGCCTCTATTCTCACGAACACACCAGCCCCTTCACGCCAATACTTCACTAAAAACAGACCTTCATTCAGCATTAACACCCTCAACGCCACCTCCATATCTCATGCCCATTTAGAAAGCAACACAGTCCACTCAGCAGCATATCAACCCCCCACACGTCTTCTTCTCTCCTTGACACCTCACGCCTTCTTCTCTCATTGATACCTTACGCCAAAGCACATGCAGCATATGCGCAGCCCCCACAAACCCTAATAAACACTTATCTCTCTCGACCCTTCACTCAGCCTGAACGCCACAAACCCCCTGATCATGTAACAACAACTCCACACCCCACTCAACACATAACCTTCACTCAATTAGCCTTCATAGCCACTAAACACGTCCCTGTCCACGCCACTCACTGCCCCTTGCCTTTACCAGCCTGCTCCACGCACCATAAGCCCACATAACAAGCCCTCTATCCTCGCCACTCACTGCCCCTTATCCTTCACCAAAAAACTATCCCGAAACTATCCCGTAAACTGCCTAAAACAGTCCCGAATTCACCCCAAAAACTGCACCAAAAACCGCAGCCCCAAACCCTTAAATAACCACGAAATTAATATAGTGAAAACAGTGAACAAATCACCCTAAAATAGTCTAGAAAATTGTAGTCCAAAATAGCGGCAAACCAGAAAAATAGCGGAGCATCAACCCTTCCGGTGGCCGTGTAACGCGCTTTCGAGAGACGACAAAAGAGGTTAGACCTAAGGGCACATTTCTTATTTATTTTCATTCATCTTGTAATTATTTATTGAATTTTATTTGCATGAGTATTGTGGAATAATGCGTGTTATGGTTATTGGATGAATGGAAAATATGTCGTCTCTCGTGGTATATAGGTTGGAAACCCAAACGTAAATTTCGTAGCCGAATCCGAATGGACGGTAGTGCGGTTTGTACTTTGGGGATAACTCCATGTACCACTTGAGTAAACGGTACATATTTTGCTTTATTTTATCTTATGTATTTATTATCCGCATTTTATATTCCGCCATTTAATTTCCGTATGTTATTTGCTTGTGTAATGATGATATAGTGCGCATGGGCTTAGTATGTTTGTCTAATGGTCCTCTATTTGAGAAAAGATAAGTCTAAAAGACTAGCTTTACGACAGTACTTTGCCATGCCGGATGAAGTATGTTGGATTGAATGCGAGATACGTTTAATCGGGCATGCGAAGTCCCATATCCTTGTCTTATTTATTTTATATGCATTGTGATGTGATGCACATGGGCTTAGTATGTTGGTCTAAGGGTTCTCTATTTGAGAAAAGAAAAGTCTAAAAGACTAACTTTACGATAATACTTTGCAGTGCCTTTTAATATTCCACCATTTCTGTAAGTTATCTGTTTATGTGTTGATGATATAGTGCGCATGGGCTTAGTATGTTGGTATAAAGGTTCTCTATTTGAGAGAAGAAAAGTCTAAAAGACTACCTTTATGACAGTACTTTGCCGCGTCGGACGAAGTATGTTTGGTCGAATGTGAGATATGTTCAATCGAGCATACGAAGTCCAATATTGTTGTCTTTAATTCTATGCATTATAATGTCATGAGCATGGGCAAATCAAGTTGGATTAAAGGTCCTCAATTTTGAAGGATCAAAAGCCTAAGGGCTACCTTTGCCACGTGTTCTGTCGCGCCTTTTATTATTCCGTTATTTGCTTGATGTATACCATCTCCTTGTTTAATCATGCATCATAATGTAACGCGCATGGGCTTAGTACGTTGGTCTAAAGGTTCTCTATTTGAGGGAAGAAAAGCCTAAAAGGCTATATTTACCGCGATACTTTGTTGCGCCATTTATTATTTTGTTATTTGCGTTTCTATATCACATCATTGCACGTTTATTTCAATGTATAATTGCCTCTTTAATCATCTCTTTGTATTTTGCATCTAATTGCCTCTTTTCATTATGCATGCTTAAGTAATTGTTATTTACTTGTGTTTCCGTATGCGTAAGTACAATATGTTTATGAAATTATATGCTTGCCATTATTTCGTTTTACTTTTATGCGTGCTTGTACAATTATCATTTACTTTCGTTTCCGTATCCGTGAATATAATATGCTTATGAAATTGTATGTTTGTTGTTATAATGACTTACCTTCAAAGCATGCAAACTTAGATATAGGATTTATTTTGATGAATGCGAGCTAGATAAAAGTTACCCTTGAGCATATATGTTGCGTAGATTCTTTTAATTCATTGCACAAATCATATCATTACAAGTGGCATAAGTAACGGACCATTCCAAACCCAATGGTTTGAGGTCTTCCCTTGCGATGGGTGAGTACGGCCTTAAATCACATTTTCCCGGTTCACACCGGTGGCGACTCCATGTTATTTCTCCGGTTTAGTTCCCCCGTGGGCTATTCCGTACTCCCAACTAGGCCGTGAGCCTAGAATAGCATCGCCGACATCTGTGTCCTACAAAAGGCTTCCACCAATTTCTCTCCACCAATTGCTCCATTAAACATGGCACCAAACATGAAATCAAACATGGCACCAAATCCTCCACCAAACATGACAATTTATTTATTTATTTATTTTTATTTTGAAAATGACTTAAATAATTACACATAACATACTTTCGAATGTTTTATCAATTTCGATCATGGAACCTTCAGAATTTGAAATTATTATGAACTTCAAAGTTGTAGATCTTTGAGCTTCTTTAATCTGAAACTTGAATCACCTCAATCTTATATTGAAGTAAAATTTTATGGCCAAAATACGACAATTGAGCAAAGTTGGAATTTCCGAAATTGTACTTCGTAAGAACGCCATTTCAAGTTTCAAATCTCCAAAATCAAATGTCGAGTCCAGTTTTTGCCCTTATTTGTTCCATATTTCGTCCTAAATGATTCCATTGAGTCCAATTTTATTTTATCTGTAAAATAAACTAAAACATATCAAAACGTTCATCAAACCCGAGAAACTAAACAAAATATTAGGTAAAATAGGCGGTAAATATTGTTATATTTTCCGCTCATCACACCCCCAAACCTAACATTTTACTAGTCCTCGAGCAAAACAAAAAATAAAATACAATAAATAATTAAAATTAAACTAAGCCACTTTCGTAGGGATCACGGTTGCATTTAGCGTATGCAACAAGCCTTTAAACCCCTAGGTGTCCCTAGTGGACGAGTTGTAGTCTCGTGAGGGCTTACAGTGACGATACCCATAAATGTCAATCTAATGCACACAAAAGCAAAAAGATAAGAGAAAATAGAATAAACAAGTTAGTGACTAAACTAGTGAAACTTCTTATCCAAGTTAGTAGTTGTTTTCTTTCTTTCTAAATTACTAAATAAGAAAATTCTCTGATTATTTTACCATTCTTCATATACACAACCCTAGTGCCATAAAGCCAACTGGCTTGGGATTCACTGGCTCAAAGCTCGCTATGAAGTTAATGATTCGGATCTCAGATGTTTTTTTTAATATATACATAACTTTTATTCCTTTTTTATATTCCATTGCTTTTTAGATGCTTTCTCCAATTAAACTAGAGCACTGTATATTACAAATTTTTCAAATACATCCCATGGATGTATTTTACCATGCATGTTGATAATACATGTCAACTGAACATATGAAGATCCAATTTAGTCAGTATTATGGAGAATTCACAAATTAAATAATTCAAAAAGAAACAAACAAAAATTAACTTATTACAAAATAGGTTGAGATACGTCTTAGGAGTGGAAATTCCTCACACAGCTATCTCACAGCAATTTCACATAATTAATCAAATTAAAAACACAAAAACAATTTTTTTTATATATATTTTATAAATTTTTTTAATTTTTTTGAATTTTTTGAAAATTTTTGATTAAAAATATCACAATAAAACAAGATACTCGTCAACTATCCCATCCCCTAAACCTAAATGAGACATTGTCCCCAATATCTTAAAAAGTAGAAGATGAGTTTAGAAGATATTACATGGTTCACTAAAATTCTACATCTAAAAATATCAATTAAAGTTAAGATCCAGATTTATCCGACGTTTTTTACCACGATAATTATCAAATCGGTTTATCTTGGAAGGATAGGGTCAATTTGTGGTTCAAAAGCTAAGATTTGGTCAATTAAATCTGGGGCAATTCTGGCAGTAAAGAGGAGTTATTTTATAGATTTTGACACGAACCCATTTCTTCGGGCATCATCAAGAAATACACAAAGAAAATCATAAAATCCATCAGTGTTGAACAGTCTAATCAGTTTCTGGTGTATATTCAAACTCGCCCAAGATAACACTGTAAAAATTTCCTTCATCGTGTCCAAGCCACAAGCATCAGCACAGTTAACCATTTCTAGCAGTCGTTCAGACATACCTGGCACGATTGGCTCTTCTCCATTTGATGGTCCAATAATATTCGCATCCGATAAAGGTTTTGGGATGATTCCCAATACTTGACTGTCTCCTTCCTATACAGCCCTTGAAACGATCCCTATTAGTCCAAGATTTCCACCACCATATACTAGGTGCATATTCCTTTCAGCTATGATTCGACCCAATTCATGAGCTACCTCAACGAAATCTGGTTTAGAACCAACACTAGTACCGCAACATACACAGATGTTTACAACTCGTCTTCTTGAAGTGGCTTCCATTTTTACTCTGGATGTCTTCAAGAGTGCAATAATGAGTTGAATTTATAACACCCGAAAAGGGGTGAGTAATAATAGCACTAGTATCCGCAAAGTGACAATTATTAGTGAAATAGTAAAATATATCGTGAAAGTCAAAATGTTTGGATCTTTTCGGAGAAAATAAAAGAAAATAACAAAACAAACTACAAGCTTTAGCCAATGCTATGGCCAGTCTGACAGTACCCCGCACAGTGGGAACAAAAAACAATGAGAATGGAAGGCGTGAGGAGCCCCCGAATATGGTAAACGAAGAAATCCATGGTTTTGATGATGACATGGCTGAGTACGCCGTAGGAAGGATAGTCGGGTCTTAGGTAGACCTACAGAAACTCAGAGAACAAGTAGAGTCAATTACCCCCAAGATGAAGGGAAAACATGAAGATCTTTTAGACTATGATGCAATGCTTTTGAATAGCAGGTGCCTCCCTAATTTAAGATGGCTGACAGGGCCAAGTTCAATGGAAACAGAGCTTAGGGTTCATCTCCGAGAATATTTTTCAATGATGAGTTCAGTGGGTTTGTCGAAGCGTCAGATGCAGAAGATGTTCAGAATATCACTGGAAAATGGTCACAGATGACTGGAGAGCATTAGTGGAGGCCTTCTTGAACCAATATGTCATGGACTTGGAGATAGAATTATCGCTTCGCGACCTAGAAAACACTAAACAGAAGCTAGAGGAGAACTACAAAGATTATGTGAATTACTAGAGACGTCAACTCTTGAAGATACAGACACGGCTCTCGGAGAAGAATCAGATTAAGATGATCATTAAGGGAACCAAACCTTCCATTAATAAGAAGCTGAGAAGGATGACCTCCACGATTAGCGACTTTCAACAGTTAAGAGAAACTGTCATGGGTATCGAGGAAGAGGAAACCGAAAATAGAAAGATTTATGGCCAAAATAGAAAGACCATTGGAGGCCTTCAGGGTCCAAGCCAGCTCCTTCTGAGGTCACCACAATCAGAAATAGGCGATTCTTCAATTTTGATAGATCTTTGTTAAAGGTGTTTGAAGAGATGAAGAGGCAATGACTCCTAAATCCCTTAGAACCTAAGCCACTTCCAAACCTTATGTCACACTACCTCGACCTGAACCTATACTGTTACTTCCATCAGCAAAAAGGCCACGAAACTGACAACTGTACCCACCTTAGGTATGAGATCCAAAACCTTATTAACACCTATAAGATCCATGACCCAGAAAAAGAACAGCCCAACACACATAGAAACCCTCTACCTACCTACATGATCAACTCCGGACTACCTGAAAGCTTTGCCCTCAAAACTCTCAAACAACAAGCTTCTTGCATTGGGATATAAGACAACAGTAGTGAAGATGAAACAGAGCAGGGGAGAGATTCTTGGGAAAACTTCTTGAGCTGTGACAAAGAGAAGGTTGTAAAAGAGGAAAATAAATGGGAATAAGGACTACTATAGTTGGAGAATCTAACGCTCGAAGAAAGCAAAAAGATGGAAGAAGACGAGATTGCAAATTATGAAGATGGTTATTTTTCTAACTTATTTAATTGTAATCCTACATTTAATAATCATAAAGACATTGATTATGCTTACTTGTTCGAGTATTTTCCTGTTAGTCTGCATCATAACACATATTACATAAGCATATTTGACATTAACTCAAGCATTTAAGCTTGGTACATGTGCAAACCCCAAGGAAATGTTAATTGCAAGTGTGGTTACATCTGATGAGTGGAAAGAATTAGAGAGAATATTAATAAAATATGTAAAAGTATACGTCTGGTCCTATGAAAACATGCTAGGAGTGGACCAAATGCATCAAATGCTTTCCTAAAAGATACAAATCAAATCTCATCAAATGCTTTCCTAATTCAATCAATTTATATCCCTAACTAAAAGAGAAGAAATCAAATTAAATCAAATCACTTCCCTAATTAAAAGATTTTTCCTTATCACACAATAATTAAAAATATCTCCCATTAATTACATAAATCCTTTCCTTTTCGCACAAGGTAAACCCCAAACTTTGCCTATAAAAAGAAGCCTACACCAACACATTTAAGCTAGTGCATTCACGCCCAAGCTCTCCAAAATTCCTAGCATTCACGCCCAAGCCTTCAGACTAGCCCTCCATTACCGCAAATCATCACCATAAACTAGCCCTCCATTGCCGCAAATCATCACCACAAACTAGCCCTCCATTACCGCAAATCACCACTAAAAAACAGTCCCCGAATTAGCCCCTAAAACACCACAAAACAGCCCTCGAACAGCAGCACATTCACGCCAAAATCAGCCCCTGAAATAGCCCTATATTCACGCCAAAATCAGCCCCAAACAGTCCTATTTTCACACCAAAACAACCCCTCACTGCACCCTTAAACCATAAAAAAACTGCACTTTAAAACACCTAAAAAAACACAAAAAAAAACTACACTTTAAAACCACCGTAAAAAAGCAAAAACAGCAGTAAAAATAGTAAAAACAGTAACAAAAAGAGTGAAAATAGCAACCCAAAATAGCAAGACAGCAAAGGAAAATAATTAACCAGTGAACCAGAAGAGTTGCGGAGCATCTACCCTTCCGAAGGCCGTGTACCGCGTCTTCGAGAGACAACAAAAGAGGTTAGACCTGAGGGCACCCTTTTTATTTATTCTCCTTTATTTTATTACTTTATTTCGCATGAGTATTATGGATTGATGCATGATGTGATTTCCGGATGAACAGAATATGTGTTCTCTCTTGTGGTATATCGGATGGAAACCCGGACGTAATTCCTTAGCCGAATCCGAATGGACGGTAGTGCGGTCTGTACTCGGGATACAATGCCACTTACCGCTTGAGAGACACACATGTTTCGTTCATCCAATCTTGTATTCGAGCATGATTAGGTTGCTAGTATGTTATTATTATTAAGGCATGATTTAGTCTAATATACCGTTTATTTTTTAAGCATGATTATTTTACTTCTTTACGCATGATTTAGTTCTTTTATTTCACATTGGAAATTTAGTTTACGTTTATGTTTAAGTGGTTATTTATTTGTTCTGTGTTTGATGATTCAACATGCTTGTTGTGTGATATTATATGCTTGCCGTCATAATGACTTATTTTTTAAAGCATGCGAACTTAGTCACAGGATTTATTTTGATGAATGTGGACTATATATAAGTTACCTTTGAGCATACATGTTGAGTAGATTCGGTTAGTTTATTGCACAAATCATATCATTACAAGTGACATAAGTAAGGGACTATTCCGAACCCAATGGTTTGAGGTCTTCCCTTACGAGGGGTGAGTGCGGCCTTAAATCACATTTTCCCGGTTCACACCGGGTGGCGACTCCATGTTATTTCTCCGATTTAGCTCCCCCGCGGGCTACTCTGTACTTCCAACTAGGCCGCGAGCTAGAACAGCGTCGCTGATTTCTGTGTCCTACAGCTAATGTCATAAATACAAAAAAAATAAGTCTAATATTTAAAACAATCATAAAGTAAAAACAACTTAAGAAAAATTGTGTCCACTCACAAGTTTAGAATCTGGCTGGCATTGTGTACTCTGCCGAAGAAAATTACGGTTCCTACGATGATCTATATTTGAGAAACTAGATTAGAAATGGACTAAGAAACTTATTATGGAATCAGGCTAAATTTTATCTATTTAAATACTTACCATCATTTCCATACATATCATCCATACACTATGATGTAATGTATTTATACGAGTTGATACAAGACCTTTAGGGTGGCTTCTATCACGCTAATGTGAAACCGAGATGAATAAAAATTATTTTGGGGAAATTCAGTCCTCGCGTTGCGATGCAGGACCTTACACGTCGTGACGCACATAATTCCAGAAATATATGTACAAAATTTTCCAATTCATGTCGCGATGCAAGTCTTTGCGCATTACGACACTAACAATCCCGAAATGAATTTATAAAATCTCCAACGCGCATCATGATATGAGCTCTTGGGCATCGTGATGCCTGTCTATTTTCCAGGATTCTATACTTGGTTCCTAAAGTCAATCTTCCCCCAAAAGTACCACCACACTTCTCTATATTAAAATTATTTCACAAACAAATTTGTTGAACTTCAAATTCACATATTCTATATCAAGTTATCATCCTCAAATAATTCTTAATCTCATTATCCTTATTTTTTAACTAAACCCTTAAGACATTTAAAATTTTAGTACTCTATTCTACAATCACTTTATTTACTTATCAAACTCCAATATGCAATCTTTATCATTCCAATTTTCCTATTCTATCATCATGTTTTCAAAATTCTACAATACAAACTTTGGGTCAAGTTTCTTTACCTTCTTCTTTTTTATTTCCTTCACTCTCCAAGCTCTCAATTGTTGTTCATCTTCTTCTTTGCTTCTTCTTCTCCTTTCTTCTCTCTTTTTTTCTTTTCTTTTCTCCAAAATCTTAAGTATCGGGCCGTTGCCCAAAACTTGACAATATAATATGCAAGTTCAATATTAAAAACTATATACTTAATAACACTTGCTTATATAATTTTAAATATATACATTTTAAACTTATACAACAACTTACACAGCATCAATGATTGATACATGACTTTTTTTACTCTAATTGAGCATTCTCTCTCTCTGACTTGACCTGGTGGACTCCATACCCTAGTGATTACTATCGGTATCCATTCTCCCGAGCTTGTCCTCCAATAACCTGCAAAACAAAACACTGGGAGTGGGGGGTTAGATCGATTGAGCGATCTAAGTGAGTGGATAATTTTATAAATAGGTACTAAATTGCTTTTGAAAACACATGGTTCTAAAATCCGACTTATCTCAAATTTATCTCTTCTAAAAATCTTTTTTATTAATTGAAAACAACTTCTTTCTTTCTGGAAAACTTTTCTAAAATCTTTTTTTTCTGGAAATCTCTTATAAACTGATTTTTCTGAAAACTTTATTTCTAGAAAAAATTTCTCTGAAACTATCTCTAAAACATGTTTCTAAAAACTATATATGAAAACTGACTTTGTCTCTGAAAACCTAACATATGAGGGCATTACATATCGTTGTCCTCCTATACGCCTTACTAGAGCCAGAAGTGCAAATCCATGACTTTGAGACGTTAAGTACCACCGTCCCCTAAAGCATTCCACCAATGTCCCTAAAACTAGTGGTCTTCGGGCTTTACGTATCGCCGTCCCCCAAGCCACTGAACTGGAACTAGGGGTGCAGATCTATGCTACCCTCCAAGCTCTGAAACTATGATATGAGGGCATCTGTTATCCATAGTCTTGAACTAGAAACTGAGGGCCGTTACGTATCACAATCCCCCAGTCCTTTTCATGTGCAGATGTGCTCTCCATCAATTCCATATTTGTATCAAGTTACATACTAAGGTAGGTTTTTCCTCATGCCTCGAAAACATAAAACCATACATTTGAAAATATCTCTTTCTAAAATATTTCTCATAACATGCTTAATTATAATATAATGTAAAACAAACTTCGCTAACGTCCTAAATACAGAAAATGTAAGTCTGTTATTTAAAATAATCATAATGTAAAATCAACTTAAGTAAAAGTGCATCCTCACACAGGTTTAGAATCTGGCAGGCACTGTCTAATCTGTCGAGGAAAATTACGGTTCCTGCGATGATCTATATTTGATAAACTAGATTAGAAAGGACTAAGAAACGTATTACAAAATCAGTCAAAATTTTATCTATTTAAATGCTTGCCATTATTTCCATGTATATCATGCATACACCATGATTTAATATATTTATACGAGTTGATACGAGACCCTTAAAGTGGCCTCTATCACACAAAGGTGAAACCAAGATAAATAAAAATTATTTTGGGGAAATTCAGTCCACATGTCACGATGCAGGACCTTGCGCATCGTGATGGATATAATTCCAGAAATATATGTACAAAATTTTCCAGTTCGCATCGTGACTCAAGTCTTTACGCATCGCGATGTGAACAATCCTGAAATAAATCTGCAAAAATCTCCAACGTGAGAGGTGATGTGAGCCCTTGGGCGATATGATACCGGCTTATTTTCCAGGATTCTACACTTGCTTCCTTAAGTCAATCTTGCCCCAAAAGCACCACTACACTTCTCTATATTAAAGTTATTGCATAAACCAATTTATTAAACTTCAAATTCACATGTTCTATATCAAGTTATCATCCTCAAATAATTCTTTAATCTCATTAGCATTAGTCTTTAACTAAACCCTTAAGACTTTTAAAATTTGGGTACTCTATTCTACAATCACTTTCTTTACTTATTAAACTCCAATATGCATTCATTATTATGCCAATATCCTTATTCTATCATCATGTTTTCAAAATTCTATTATCAAAACATTGGGTCAAGTTTCTTTACCTTCTTCTTTTTGATTTCCTTCACTCTCCAAGCTCTCATCTTCTTCTTTGCTTCTTCTTCTATTTTCTTCTCACATTTCTTTCTTTTTTTCTCTTATTTTTCTTCTTCTCATTATCTCACATTTCACTTTCTTTTTCTACCTAATTTCATCTTTTGAATATGGGAATAATATCCCATTTTATATTAGAGGCCATTTGTAATATGGTCCCTTTATGAAAAGTGTTGAAACTTTGAGAAATTTAGAGATTTCTCTATATAGGTCCAAGTACTATTCATCAAGATTGTTTACCTACTTTTTTTTACCTATTTATGATTTGAATTTGGAGAAATGTTCAACGCAGAAGTTGTAGGTCTCGATCTTATTTTTTCGGTGATATAAAATTCATAAAAATTAGAGTTCGTATGAGAAAGTTACAGCCGAAATTTCCTGGGCTATCTGGAGTAGAATATCGTGCCATCTAGAATCAAAATTTTCAAAGGTTTAGCAGACTGTTCGCCAAAGTTATTTCATGAGAGTATATGTATCCAGACATGATTTATATTATGTGATACTCATCTCACAAGGTAACAGCAGTTGAGATTCTCGGTCGTTATATTTTATCAATTCTAGTTTTATCCTAAAGGGTTAATGGACACTTTAAGGGTTTCGTATAAGTGTATAAATACACGATAAGTCATACCATAAGCATAGAATACCAACCATGTATTACATATGTCTTTCTATTTATTACAAAGGAATTAGTGATTTCTTTGATATTAGATCGATGTTAAGGCACTCGGAGATCACCTACTGATCGACGTAATCACAAGCGTATAACGCAAGCTCACGTATAATTCAAGTAGTATAAAAAGTATTGATCCCACGAGGACTTAATACCTAAGCTATTAATTTATAAAGCCAAATTATTGCAAGTATGTAATGGATTGGTTGTTTGATTGGATGGTGATTTAAACTTAAAACAAGTAGATAAAATTGCACGAAAGTAAATTAATGAAAATTCAATATTATGAAACTATCTCGGGTTATGAATCCTTCCAATATCTTTAAAAGATGAAGTGGTTATCTTACGTTTGTGCAATATATTAGTTTATTAACCTGGAACACGAAAATATGTAAAAGCCTCTTCTGATGGTCATATACAAATATCCAGAATAACTCAATTAATCATATTCTTATGCAACCAAGTTACCTAAATTCATTAAGATTAAGTTCCAATTATGGCTACCCTCATCCGACAGGTATATTTCTATCCTATAAGGAAATCTATTAAAGGGTTATATATCCTCAAGGAAGATCATTGATTATTGAGTTTAAGGTTTAAACCTAAAATTCCTTTTCCAAGTTTATTTTAAGTTTACCAGATATATCTTATTAATGGCTAGTTAACAAGAAGCATTAAAACTAAGACTCAATAAATAAACCTTTATATTACCCAAACCTTAAAATAAACCCTTATAAACCACGGAAATCATCACAACCCCAGATAACGGGCTTAGTTACAACACATATCTAAGGCTAGTAAAAGCTTAAATAAAATAAAAGACATAAAGTAAAAGCTGGAAATTAAAAATATAAATAAAACAATAAAGAAAATGATGGGGGTTAGAGGATCCACTTTTAGTATTTCAAAATTAGAAATCTCTCTTATTGTCGATGTTTACCAATTAATTAATTATATTTCACTAGACTATAAATGCGGTAATTCCATCAGTCTCAATTAAATCCAACCGACTATATATGTGGAAACTATGTCTGAAATATAAAACCGACCATATAGGCGGTAAATATGGTTATTACCTAAACCGACCATATAGGTGGTAACTAATTAATCCAAATTTTAATTAAAATATGAGATATTAATCTAATTTATTATATTAAAAGTCACACCTTTTCACCCAGCAAAATGAGATTACCTACTCATGCTATAAATGAAAACACACAAAATTTTATTGATTAAATAAAAAGACAATATAAGAAAACTTAAGTAAATACACAATATACTTTCCTTTAGATTTCATGGAGAAATTCCTCCAAAGAAAGCATGGAAAAATTATAAAGTTTAGCTTGGTATTTATAGGCAAACCTAAAGGTGTAGGCACTGCATTTTTGTATGTAAAGTCCCTATGATGAGTCTCATTTAGAGGCACTACCTTTTAAGTCATGGAAGTCGCGAGAAACGGACATCGGAAGGGAAAAGTCAGAAATCGGTATTTTGTTGGATTTTATTCGCTCGTTGTGCTTCGGGTTAGCTTGTTGGACTTCCGTTTTAAAACACACCTTAGCCCACACATCACTAAGACACACACCAAGCCCATCTCACCCAAGCCCAATCTAAAAAATAATTAAGACATTTAAAATAAATGTCATAAATTAAATTAAAATCAATTAAATTGAAATTAAATCCAATTAAAATCTAATTAAATTAAATTCCTAATTTAAATAAATCACTTCCAAAATTAAATAAATCACTCATCTAATTTAAAGATATTCCCCACCAAAATATAAATGTTCTTGCCTTAAAAAATTAAATTAAATACACACATGAAATGCTTGATTTGTTTCTTTTTTTTAAAAACCCATGCACAATCACTAACCCTAACTTGTAACTATAAAAATAACATAAAACCCACAACTCTCTCTCCCTAGCTCACATACACGGCTAACACAAAAACACAAAGAATGAAACCCTAAAACTCTCGGTCCCCTCTCTTCTCCCCGCTCTCTTTCTTTGATCAAACAATAAAAAACACAAGACAGACGGTCACAACAACAATAACCAAGCCCTAATGGCTCGCCACCTGCCCACTCCCTCGCTGCCTTAAACCCTAGAGAATATTCTCGTGTCCACTCTTTGTTCTCTCTTCTTTGGCTCTCACTAACAAATAAACCCTATGAAGCCTTCACTGACGGCCACAAAAACCCTAGAATCCTCACAGCCTCTCTTCTCACGAACGCACCAGCCCCTTCACGCCAATACTTCACTCAAAACAGCCCTTTATTCAGCATCAACACCCTCACGCCACATGCCTATCTCACGCCCATTTAGCAAGCAACACAGTCCACTCAGCAGCACATCAACCCCCCACACGTCCTCTTCTCTCATTGACACCTCACGCCTTCTTCTCTCATTGATACCTCACGCCAAAGCCATACAGCACATGTGCAGCCCCCAAACTCTTATCTCTCTCGACCCTTCACTCAGCCTACGTGCCACAAGCCCCTGGATCACGTAATAACAACTCCATACCCCACTCAACATGTAACCTACACTCAATTAGCCTTTATAGCCACTAAACATGTCCCTGAACATGCCACTCACTGCCCCTTGCCTTCACCAGCCTGCTCAACGCACCATAAGCCCATGTAACAAGCCCTCTGTCCATGCCACTCACTGCCTCTAATCCTTCACCAAACAACTGTCCTGAAACTGGCCCGTAAACTGCCCAAAACAGTCCCGAATTTACCCTAAAAATTACACCAAAAACCGCAGCCCCAAACCCTTCAATAACCACGAAAACAGTCCCTTAATATTGTGAAAACAGTGAACAAATCACCCTAAATTAGTCGAGAAAACTGCAGTCTAAAATAGCGGCAAACAAGAAAAATAACGGAGCATCAACCCTTCCGATGGCCGTGTAACGCGCTTTCGAGAGACGACAAAAGAGGTTAGACCTGAGAGCACTTTTCTTATTTATTTTCATTCATCTCGTAATTACTTATTGAATTTTATTTTCATGAGTATTATGGAATAATGCATGTTGTGGTTATTGGATGAATGGAAAATGTGTCATCTCCCGTGGTATATAGGATGGAAACCCAGACGTAAATTCCGTAGCCGAATCCGAATGGATGGTAGTGTAGTTTGTACTTGGGGGAAAACTCCACGTACCACTTGAGTAAACGGCATATATTTTGCTTTATTTTATCTTGTGTATTCATTATCTCCATTTTATATTCCGCCATTTAATTTCCGTATGTTATTTTCTTGTGTAATGATGATATAGTGCACATGGGCTTAGTATGTTGGTCTAAAGGTCCTCTATTTGAGAGAAGAAAAGTCTAAAAGACTACCTTTACGACAGTACTTTACCGCGCCAGACGAAACATGTTCGATTGAATGCGAGATACATTTAATCGGGCATGCGAAGTCCCATATCATTGTCTTATTTATTTTATATGCATTGTGATGTGATGCGCATGGGCTTAGTATGTTGGTCTAAGGGTTCTCTATTTGATAAAAGAAAAGTCTAAAAGACTACCTTTACGATAATACTTTGCCTCGACTTTTAATATTCCGCCATTTATTTCTGCAAGTTATCTATTTATGTGTTGATGATATAGTGTGCATGGGCTTAGCATGTTGGTCTAAAGGTCGTCTATTTGAGAGAAGAAAAGTCTAAAAGACTACCTTTACGACAGTACTTTGCCGTGCCGGACGAAGTATGTTTGGTCGAATACGAAGTCTCATATTGTTGTCTTTATTTCTATGCATTGTATTGTCATGCGCATGGGCAAATCAAGTTGGATTAAAGGTCCTCCATTTCGAATGATCAAAAGCCTAGAGGCTATCTTTGCCACGACGTTCTGCCGCGCCTTTTGTTATTTTGTTATTCTCTTGCTGTATGTCATCTCCTTGTTTAATCATGCATCATAATGTAACACGCATGTGCTTATTACGTTGGTATAAAGGTTCTCTATTTGAGGGAAGAAAAACCTAAAAGGCTACCTTTACCTCGATACTTTGTCGCGCCATTTATTATTTCGTTATTTGCATTTTTGTATCGCATCATTGCATGTTTATTTCAATGTATAATTGCCTCTTTAATCATCTCTTTGTATTTTGCATCTAATTGCCTCTCTTCATTATGCTTGCTTGTGTAATTGTTATTTACTTATGTTTCCGTATGCATAAGTACAATGTGTTTATGAAATTATATGCTTGGCGTTATTTCGTTTTACTTTTATGCGTGCTTGTACAATTATCATTTACTTGCGTTTCTGTATCCGTGAATATAATGTGCTTATGAAATTATATGTTTGTTATTTTAATGACTTACCTTCAAAGCATGCAAACTTAGACATAGGATTTATTTTGATGAATGCGAGCTAGATCTAAGTTACCCTTGAGCATATATGTTGCGTAGATTCGGTTAATTCATTGCACAAATCATATCATTACAAGTGGCATAAGTAAGAGACCATTTCGAACCCAACGGTTTGAGGTCTTCCCTTGCGAGGGGTGAGTGCGGCTTTAAATCACATTTTCCCGGTTCACACCAGGTGGTGACTCCATGTTATTTCTCCGATTTAGTTCCCACGTGGGCTATTCCATACTCCCAACTAGGCCGCGAGCCTAGAATAGAATCGCCGACATTTGTGTCCTATAGTTTGGTGACTCCACTGGGGATAGAGAATTGGCCCTGAAATCATGCCTTGTGATGTTTATGATTTGTGCTTTATTTAATCGTGTCTATAGTGGGTTGAAAGGGGTTTAATAAAGGCACTTTTTGAGCTAGGTAATGGTTTGGTGTCTTCCTTCATTCACTACCTTTCTATAAGGAAAAGTTGTGAAAGCACCTAGATAATCATTACCCGTAGCTCGCTATGATGGACTAATATGGAGGACTCGTTGTTTATTCCTGTCACCAAGCTATAAGAGCCTAAGAGGCTTGGGGTTTTAAGAGAGTTCGCTTCGCCCTCCCTCTGGGGAATCTACAATGGGAAATCCATTTGACAGTCAGTCACGCACTATAAATCGTTGGCACGTACCTTAGTGTATAAAAAAAGTGTGCTCACTTGGTCGCTCGAACCCTTGAGTGAGGAGTCCTAGTTGTGGGTAATCCTTCGTCAGCGAAAGCCTTTGTCCACACTCACGTAAACCCACATCTGAACCTTAGTCATAGAACTAGTAGAAGTTATTTCTTTATTTTTATGTTTGGGACCATCGTCATTTGGATTCAATTGGACTTCTTGTCAGAAATGCGAACTTGTTATGCCATTTAAACTGGGACGAGTTCGTATCTTATGACAATTGGGCCAAAAGCTTCTGAAATGCCGATGGGCCACTCTGTAGAAATTATTTCTTTATGTTTATGTTTGGGACCATCGTCATTTGGATTTAGTTGGACATTTTGTCATGAGGTATGGGCTTGTTGGGCCATTTAAACTGGGATGAGTCCGTGCTTTATGACAATTGGGCCAAAAGCTTCTAAAATACCGATGGGCCATTTTGTGTTTGGGCCTCTTACCATTTGAAGTTGTTTAGCCATGTTATCGCAAAAATGTAAACCTGTTGTAGGCACTGCATTTTTTGGCATGAAAGTCCCGATGATAAGTCTCATTTGGAGGCACTACCTTTTAAGTCACGGGAAACGGATGTCGGAAGGGAAAAAAGTCAAGAATGGATATTTATAGATTTTATTCGCTTGTTTAGTCTCGGGTTCGCTAGTTGAATTTCTGTTTTAAAACACCTTTAGCCCAAAACCCCCGCAAACCACTTCACCTTGGCCCAAAACCCCCGCAAGCCACACACCTAGCCCACACACACCAAGCCCACCACTAAAAGCTAACCACACGCCCAAAGAGGAGGCCCACACGCCCAAGCCCAATTAAACCTCACCCAAAATAATAAAATACATATTTAACACGTGGGAAAATCAAAACAAATCAAATAAAATCTAAATCATGGCCTTCATATTCAAACAAATCTCATGCCTAATCAACATCAATCAAATATATGATCTTCCTAATTCGAACAAATCTTGTCTCTAATTAAATATAGGATTTCCTTGTGTGACACTAATTAAATGGCATCTTTTAATACACAATTCCTTTCCTATTCAAACAAGATTAACCCTAGCCATTCACACATAATTCAAGCACAAGCACAAAAAAATTTTCTCTTCTCCTCATTCACTCTCAAGAACCGAATACACACCCCTCACCCTAAACACCATCCATCACCTAAAATCACCAACCAAAACACCACTCTTCATTACCGTAAAACACCACTGAAAACACACCCAAAAATCACTCATCCATACACGCAAAACAGCCCCCTCACTGCCCAGTTCAAGCCTCCATTCACTGCGAAAACTGAGCCCCATAAGCCTCCCTTCACTGCGAAAATCGAGCCCCATAAGCCCCCTCATTGCCACCAAAACTACACTGTATTGATAAAAAAAAAGTACCCCTGGAACTGCATTATAACCACCAAAAATCACCTCCAAAATAGCTCCTAAATCACCTAAAACAATAACTAAAAAGTACACTTTAAATCCCCAAAACAGTGATAAAAAAATTTCACTTTAAACCCTTGAAAACATCCAAAACAATGAACAAAAACTGCACTTTGAAAGCTTTAAATAACCACACAAATCAGCGGTAAAACAGAAGAAACAGCGACAAAAAACAGTAAAGCGATGAAGGAAAATGGAAAATCAGTAAACCGAAAGAGTTGCGGAGGTTTAGCCCTTCCGACCATCGCGTAACGCACGTCTTAGAGTCGAGATAAAAGGTTAGACCTGAGGGCACTTTTCGTATTTATTTTCGTTCATCTTTTAATTGTTTTATTTATTTTTTTATGAGAGTCGTTTGTGGATGCATGTTATGGCTTTGAATGGATGAGAAAATATGTCGTCTCTTGTGGTATATAGATGGAAACCCAGACGTAAATTCTGTAGCCGAATCCGAATGGACGGTAGTTCGGTCTGTACTTGGGACACAACTCCAAGTACCACTTGAGCAAATGACACATATTTCATTTTATGATATCTTATTTGTTATTTTCCGTATTTTATATTCCGCCATTTAATTTCCGTATGTTATTTGCTTGTGTGTTGATGATATAGTGCGCATGGGCTTAGTATGTTGGTCTAAAGGTCCTCTATTTGAGAGAAGCAAAAGTCTAACAGACTACCTTTACGAAAGTACTCTGCGGCGCCGGATGAAGTATGTTCGATTGACTGCGAGATATGTTTAATCGGGCATGCGAAGTCCCATATCTTTGTCTTATTTATTTTATATGCATTGTGATGTGATGCGCATGAGCTTAGTATGTTGGTATAAAGGTCCTCTATTTGAGGGAAGAAAAGTCTAAAAGACAACCTTTACGACAGTACTTTGCCGCACCTTTTAATATTCCTTTATTTATTTTCTGCAAGCTATCTGCTTATGTGTTGCTGATATAGTGCTCATGGGCTTAGTATGTTGGTCTAAAGGTCCTCTATTTGAGGGAAGAAAAGTCTAAAAGACTACCTTTACGACAGTACTTTGCCGTGCCTTTTAATATTTCATTATTTATTTTCTACAAGCTATCTGCTTATATGTTGATGATATAGTGCGCATGGGCTTAGTATTTTAGTCTAAAGGTCCTCTATTTGAGAGAAGAAAAGTCTAAAAGACTACCTTTATGACCGTACTTTGCCGCGCCGGACGAAGTATGTTCAATTGAATACGAGATACGTTTAATCGGGCATGCGAAGTTCCTTATCTTTATCTTATTTATTTTATATGCATTGTGATGTGACGCACATGAGCTTATCAAGTTAGATTAAAGGTCCTCTATTTCGAGGGATCAAAAGCTTGGGGGCTACCTTTGCCACGACGTTTTGCCGCGCCATTTATTATCTTGTTATTCGCATTTCTGTATCACATCATTGCACATTTATTTCAATGTATAATTACCTCCTTAATCATCTATTTGCATTATGCATCCAATTACTTCTCTTCATTATGCATGCTTGTGTAATTGTTATTCACTTGTGTTTCCGTATGAGTAAGTACAATATGTTTATGAAATTACGTTTTTTTCGTTATTCCATTTTACTTTTACGCATGCTTGTGTAATTGTTATTCACTTGTGTTTCTGTATGCGTAAGTACAATATGTTTATGAAATTACGTGTTTGCCATTATTCCGTTTTATTTTTATGCATGCTAGTGTAATTGTTATTTACTTGCGTTTCCATATCCATGAATATAATGTGCTTATAAAATTGTATTTTGCCGTTATAATGACTTACTTTCAAAGCATGCAAACTTAGATATAGGTTATCTGTAAGTTTAGATATGAGTTTTATTTTTATGCATGTGAACTTAGAAATAGAATACTTTTGAACATATATGTTACATAGATTCGGTTAATTCATTGTACAAATCATATCATTACAAGTGGCATAAGTAAGGGACCATTCAGAACCCAACGGTTTGAGGTCTTCCCTTGCGAGGGGTGAGTGCAGCCTTAAATCATATTTTCCCGGTTCACACCGGGTGGCGACTCCATGTTATTTCTCCGGTTTAGTTCCCCCGCGGGCTGTTCCGTACTCCCAATCGGGCCGCGAGCTCGGAATAGCGTCGTCCACATCTGTGTCCCCACAGTCTAGCGACTCCATCATGCCTTGTGATGTTTATGATTTGTGCTTTATTTAATCGTGTTTATGGTGGGTTGAAAGGGGTTTAATCAAAGGCACTTTTTTAGCTAGGTAATGGTTTGGTGTCTTCCTTCATTCACTACCTTTCTATGAGGAAAAGCTGTGAAGGCAACTAGATAATCATTACTCGTAACTCTTTGTGATAGACTGTTTTGGAGGACTCGTTGTTTATTCCTATCACCAAGTAATAAGAGCCTAAGAGGCTTGGGTATTTAAGAGAGTTCGCTCCACCGTCCCTCTGGGGAATCTACATCGGGAAATCCATTTGACAGTTAGTCCTACCATAACTCGTTGGCACGTACCTTAAGGTATAAAAAAGGTGCGCTTACTTGGTCGCTTGAACCCTTGAGAGGGGAGTCCTAGTTGTGGGAAATCCTTCGTCAGCGAGAGCTTTTTTCCGTACTCCTGTAAACCCACCTGTGAACCTTAGTCGTAGAACTAGTAGAATTTATTTCTTTATGTTTGTGTTTGGGACCATCCTCATTTGGATACAGTTGGACTTTTTGTCAGAAATGCGAACTTATTGGGCCATTTAAACTGGGACGAGTTCGTATCTTATGACAATTGGGACAAAAGCTTCTGAAATGCTGATGGGCCACTATGTATAGATTATTTTTGTATGTTTATGTTTGGGACCATCGTCATTTGGATTCGATTGGACTTCTTGTCAGAAATGCGAACTTGTCGGGCCATTTAAACTAGGATGAGTTCATATATTATGACAATTGGGCTAAAAGTTTTGAAATACTGATGGGCCATTTTATATGTGGGCCTCACATCATTTGGAGTTGTTTAGCCGCGTTATTGTAAAGTGTAAACTTGTTGGGCCTTTTTCAACTAGGACAAGTTTGCGCCGAATAATTGCGTGATTGAACGCTTTAAAATGATAATGGGCCAACTAGTGTGAAGTTTTTTTATGAGCTTATATATTACATGCATTGCACGCATACATGCTGACTGAGAATTTTAAAAGACATCATAGATTCCCGTTGGGTTAGGGAAGAGGGAAGACTCACTAAAAGGCTGATAACAGACATGAGTGAATCAGATAACGAGGTCTCCCGTATGGATCAGTTGGAAAAAAGTCTCAACAAGATTACTGAACAGTTGCAAGCCCTGACTACTACTATGGCAAAGATGGTTGTGCCCCATGCTGGGGGAAATTCTGAGAATGTGAGGCGTGAGGAGTCTCCGAATGGGTTGGGGGATGACATCCTCACTTTAGATGATGATATGGCTGCATATGCGGCAGGCAGAATGGTTGGGTCTCAGGCAGAATTACAGAAGCTTCGTGTAGGCATTGCATTTTTGCATATCAGCCCGATGATGAGTCTCGTATGGAGGCAACTACTTCTTTAGTCATGAAAGTCGCGGGAAACGGACGTTGGAAGGGTAAAGTTGGAAATTAGAATTTTTGTTGGATTTTATCTGAGTTGTTTAGCTTCGGCTGCTTGTCGGACTTCCGTTTCAAAGCTTATCTTAGGCCCAAGACCCCACAAACCATTTACAAAACACCAAACCAAACCCAAAATACCCAAGCCCACCAAGCCAAACCAAAGTCCACGCCCAAGGAGATGGATTCACGCCCAAGGTGCCTTTATTTAGGTATATGCACATTAATCACATGTTTAAATCAAATAAAATCCTTACCTAAATAAAAGAAATCAAATCAAATCCCTACCAAATCAAATCCAATCACCAATCCAAATAAGGAGATCTATTCCTTATTAAGAAGATGTCACCATCAATAGAAATCCTACTCTTAGTCGTATAAGGAAAACCTCCTCTCATTTGCCTATAAAAAGAGGCCTTCACCCCCATTCACAACCCTAGCTCACATATCTCTCTCACACGCCCAAGCCCTCTTATACACGCCCAAGCACCTCCTCCAAGCCTCCATTTCCCCATACAGAAACCCTACAGAAACCCTGCATTGCCGCCTCTCCCCTTCTCCCTTACACCCTTCACGCCCAAGCCTTAAACAAAGCCCTCTTTGCCGCACCTTCAATCACCATTCACAGCCCTTAAACAAGCCCTAAAACAGCCCCTAACATACCCCCTTACTGCCGCAAAAACACCTCAAACACAGCCCCCAATCACACACCCAAAACAGTCCCGAAACCCACTACACTGCATCACAAAACTGCCGCACTTCACCCTGTTATTCTGCCCAGTTTTTGTGCGGTTTTAACCCATCAAAACAGTCCCCGAAACACCCTGAAACTACAGTAAAAAACTGCACAAATACCCCCAAAGAACCCCTCAAAACCGCAACCCTTTTAGCCTTCAAAATCGCCCAAAACAGTCCACTAATCGACCAAAACAGTGACCTGAAACGCAGCAGCAAAACAGCAGCAAAACGGATTTAAAACAGCAGCCCGAGCATCAAAACAACGAGGAAAAACAGTGAGCAAACAAATCGGAAAAGTATCGGATCATTCGCCTTTCCAACGGACGTGTAACGCCCTTTCTTGAGACGATAAAAGAGGTTAGACCTGAGGGCACCCTTTTTTACTTATCTTCTTTCGTTTTATTTATTTATTTTTGCTAAATAATTGCATGAGAGTCGTTTGAGGAATGATTTGATTGTTGGATGAGCGGGATATGTGTTCCCTTTTATGGTATATCGGATGGAAACCTGGACGTAAATTCCATAGCCGATTCCAAATGGACGGTAGTATGGTCTGCACTCAGGATACAATGCCACGTACCACTTAAGATACATGTATCTCGTCTCATCCAAATTTGTATTTGAGCATGTTGTAGTTCTAGGTTGTTTATTTATTATTTTAAGCATGTTTTAATTTAGTTTCGTAATTTAATTTTAAAGCATGATTATGTTTCTTTTATGCATGATATTTAGTTTAGTTTATATTTATGTTTAAGTCATTATTTGTTTACGTTGGTTTGATGGCTTAATATGTTCAATGTGTGATATTGCGTGTTTATTGTTTAAAGACTTATTTTTAAGCATGCGAACTTAGATTAGGAGTTAGTTAGACGGAAGCATCTTAGATCTAGGTGACATTTGAACATGATTATTGATTAGACGCGGTCGATTTATTGCACGAGTTATATCATCACAATGACATAAGTAAGAGACCATTCCGAACCCAATGGTTTGAGGTCTTCCCTTGCGAGGGGTGAGTGCGGCCTTAAACCTTTGTCCCGGTTCACACTGGGTGGCGACTCCATTATACTCCAGTTTAGTTCCCCGCGGACTACTCCGTACTCTCAACTAGGCCCCGAGTCTAGAACAGCATGCGTCGCCCAAGTTCTGTGTCCTACAGTCTGGCGACTCCATCGGGGATAGAGAATCGGCCTCGAAATCATGTCTTGTGTTGTGTATAATTTGTGCATTAGTTGACCGTGTCTGTAGTGGGTTGAGGGGGTTAATCAAAGGCTTAGTTAAAGCTAGGTGATGGTTGGGTGTCTTCCTTCATTCACTACCTTTCGAGGAAAAGCTGTGAAGGCACCTAGATGATCATTACCCGTAGCTCGTTGTGATAGACTAGTTTGGAAGACTCGTTGTTTATTCCTGTCACCAAGCGATAAGAGCCTAAGAGGCTAGGGTACTTAAGAGAGCCTCACTCCACCCTCCCTCTGGGGAATCTACAATGGGAAGTCCATTCGACAGTCAGTCACACACCATAACTCGTTGGCACGTACCGTAAGGTATAAAAAAGGTGCGCTCACTTGGTCATTTGAACCCTTGAGTGTGGAGTCCTAGTTGTGGGCAAACCTTCGTCAGTGAGAGCCTTTGTCCGCGCCTCGTGAACCCACTCGTGAACCTTAGCCATAAAGAACCTATAGTTAGTCATCTTACAATTATGTGTCTGATGGACCACCGTCATTTGGATCCAATTGGACCTTTTGTCAAAGGGTATGAACTTGTTGGGCCATTTAAACTGGGACAAGTTTGTGTCTTTTGACAGTTGGGCCAAAAGCTTCTAAAATAGCGATGGGCCATTTTGTGGATGGGCCTCTTATCATTTGAAGTCATTTAGCCATATTATCGCAAAGTGTAAACCTGTTGGGCCTTTTCAACTGGGATAAGTTTGCACCACGCAATGATGTGGTTGAATATTTTAAAATGATAATGGACCGACCATTATATCTCATACATCACACACATCTCATGCATACATGCATCATGTTAACCTTCTGTGTCTTAAAAGCCATCATAGAAACTCGTTGGGTTAGGAAAAAGAAGTCAGAGCCTTCATTGGGAAAATTTAATATATCAGTTGGTTCATTGCCAAGTGGACGTTAGTGTGTGAGCCCATCTTCAAGTTGGCGAGGAAAGATCAGCCGGTAAAGTGGAACGAGCAGTGTTATGAAGCATTCAACAAAATCAGGGAATACTTGGTGAAGCCTCCTGTTCTGAAACCTCAGAGACAGGGTAGGCCATTGGTACTTTATTTGGCTATTGAACCTGAAGCGCTGGGGGCGATGATGGTGCAAGACGATGAGACAGGAGTAGAGCATGATGTCTACTACCTCAGTAAGAAGCTGCTTCCGTACGAAGCTCGCTATCAGGAAGTGGAGAAGATTTATCTAGCAGTAGTATGGGCATCCATGAAGTTACGCCACTACTTCCAGTCTTACAAGATCCAAGTGGTCGCAAAGGAGAATCCTTTGAAGTACTTGCACTCAGTACCCTCGCTGGTTGGGAAGTTGGGCAGATAGTTAGTGCTGCTGACTGAATTTGACATCGAATACCTCACCTCCAAGGTAATCAAAGGGCGAGCCGTGGCAGAATTCCTGGCCTTGCAACCTGTTGAAGGGGATCAGTATAAGTTTGAGTTCTCCGACGAAGAAATCCAAGCTATAGCAGTCCAAGGATGGAAGATGTATTTTGACGGATTGTAATAGTCACCCCTGAAGGAGAAACTTTGCCTATGGCCAAAAGGTTGACATTCGGAGTGACTAGCAACATGGCTGAGTATGAAGCATGTGCATTTGGGTTGACTGCACTGATAGCCTTGAGGGCTAAGAATGTTGAAGTTTTCGGAGCTCGATGTTGGTGATCCGACAGATGCAAGGAGAATGGGAACTAAAAAAAGAACGGTTGAAGTCGTAGTTGTTCCATCTCAGAAGTCTGGCACAGACTATCCCCGATTGTAAATTTCAGCATTTGCCGAGAGAGGAGAATCAGATGGCAGATGCATTGGCAACACTGGCCGCTACTTGGGAAAATCCAGAGAAGCTGGTGATGAGACCACTTGTGTTGACAACGGCAAGCAAGCCAGTCTATGAGATAGGTAGAATCTTAGAAGTGGAGGTCGATGATGGGAAACCTTGGTATTATGATGTACATAGGTATTTGGAGCGTGGGGAATTCCCAGAGGAAGCAAGCAGAAAAGACCGAGTGGCCATTCAGAAGTTAGCCTCTCAGTATGTGAGTCTGAAGGGAGAGCTCTACAAGAGGCAGGGCAATGGTATTCAGCTGAAATGTTTAAGAAAGGAAGAAGCTCAGAAGATAATGGAAGAAGGACAAGCAGGAGTATGTGGGCTGCATATGAACAGATTGAACTTGTCTCGCAAGATTGTGAGACAAGGCTTTTACTGGTCAACCATGGAAGCTGACTGCGTGAAACTGGTAAAGCACTGTCATGATTGTCAAGCACACGGAAATTTGAATCATTTACCACATACAGAATTGCACGGGCTGTCAGAGCCATGGCCTTTCTCATCTTGGGGAATAGATATGATCGGAGAGATTCGACCGAATGCATCGAATGGGCACCGATTTATAGTAGTGGCAGTTGACTATTTCTCGTAGTGGGTAGAAGCCGAATCTTTCCGTAATGTTACAGCAAAGCAGATGGCGAAGTTTATAGCTCGGAATCTCATTTGCCGGTATGGTATGCCGCACCATGTGGTCACGGACAATGGAGTCCAATTTCAGGGAGAAACCAAAGCAATGTTACAGAAGTATGGAATCGACCATCACAAGTCCTCACCATACAGGCCGCAGGCTAATGGGGCAGTCGAGGCAGCCAACAAGACGATAAAGACAATCTTGGCAAAGATGATCGAGAATTACAAAGATTGGGCTGATAAGCTACCATATGCCTTGTGGGGGTACAGAAATTCTGTGAGAACGGTGACAGGAGCCACGCCGTATTCTTTGGTTTATGGAATGGAAGCGGTACTGCCGGCGGAAGTTGAGATACAGTCCATGCGGGTGTTAGCAGAAGCAGAGTTGCCTGAAAAGAAGTGGACCTCGCAAAGGTTTGAACAGTTGGCTTTGATAGATGAGAAGAGAATGAAGTCCTTGCATCACATGCAGATCTATCAGAAGAGGCTGGCTCGAGCGTTCAACAAGAAGGTGCGTCCAACCAGGATCAAGAAAGGTGATCTGGTACTTAAGCAGTCGAAGCCGTCGACGACAGACCCAAGAGAGAAGTTCAGGCCAAACTGGGAAGGACCATACATTGTTCAGAAGGTAATGGGAAATGAAGCAGTGAGACTGTCGGACTTAGAAGGGAATGAGTTCACAGAGCCGATCAACGTTGACAGATTGAAACTGTATTTTGCCTGAGGGACAGAAGACTGAATAGTCACCCGCAGAAGACCTAACCCGACGGGATAAAGAAAACTCATGCATGCATCCATACATGTAACCCATTATTGCATTCTTTTTTTATGTGTTTTGTGTTTTGTGTTTTGTATTCACATGTTTCGAAGACAGAAAAGTGACAACAGCAAAGACATGCCAATCAGAAACAGCGAAAGCACTGTGTTGAATTTGGGTAGAAATCCTAGGGCTGAGGTCCACATCGTTGTTAAAGATTCAGATGGTAATCTGAGGGTTGAGGCCCATTTTGAGTTTGAGTTTCGGGTATGGAACTCGGGGGCGAAGCCCACATGGTCAGTGGTAGAAAGGAAGAATTCCTTAGAGTGAGTGAGTGAAAAAAGAAAAAAAAAGATGAATGAGTGAGAGAGAAATCTTTGATGGGTAAACATATGTCCGGTGATGACATTGTGTGCTGTAGGGAGAAGCCTTAGAAACGAGAAGTGCGAGATGCGCTCTTATCTGGTATTCGGAATGGATTGATCTCTGCTAGACTCATAAAGCACTTGATAAAGGTATCTCAACAGTAGAAGCCTGAGCGGTTGATGAGATGACTAGTTGAAGAGATGGTGGATCGGTGAATGACCGTTTGCCTGGATGTCCACACTGATTTGCCTTTGCTACGATACATGATATGGTTGGAAAATAAGGAAAGAAAAGTCTCTGCAATGAAAAGAAAAATAGACCGTCTATAACCAATAAGCGTGAAGCTACCCATGTGTGAGTATTAGGACCACCATGGGGAGAAATGATACCTTAAAGGGTAGGTGTGTCAAGAAAAAAGAAAGAGAAAGAAAAAAAAAAGAGGAAAAGAAAAGTCCAAAAAAAGAGACGATGCAATAAAAGAAGACCATATCATGTTGAGTATGCTACAGTAATCACAGAGTGTGACCCAGACATCCAGGTTGGTTAGACCCACTGGTCCGATTCTCCGAAGCGAAATCATCGAGTTGGCTGACTTAAGGAATAAGCTGCGAAAGAGCCTTAGCACATACACACTAGGAGTCTAGTTCAGATCACCCGTTCAGAGGATTGGGTTTGAGTATGTCGAGTACTTTGAAGATTCTTTGGCCTTGACGCAAAGCACCCGTTGAGGACAAAAATATGTTTCGCTATCAAGATTATCTCGAAGAGAGGCACTATAGTGTGTTGAAAAAGAGTATCAGCATCAGTTTCTGCCGAGCATGGCATTCTGGGGACGAAGCCCACGTCAGTTCAGTATTAGTTCTGCCGGGTATGGCAATCTGGGGGTGAGGCCCACGTCAGTTAAGTATTAGTTCTGTCGAGTATGGCATTCTGGGGGCGAGGCCCACATCAGTTCAGCATCAGTTTCTATCGGGTATGGCATGCTGGGGGCGAGGCCCACATCAGTTCAGTATCAGTTTCTGCCGGGTATGGCATGCTGGGGGCGAGGCCCACATCAGTTCAGTATCAGTTTCTAGCTGGGGTGAGGCCCACATCAGTTCAGTGTCAGTTTCTGCCAGGTATGGCATTCTAGGGGCCAGACCCACATCAGTTCAGCCAGGTACGGCACTCCGGGTATGGAGATATCGGATCAGTTTTGCCAGGAATGGCACGCCGGGTATGGAGACATCAGTTCAGCCAGGTACGGCACTCCGAGTATGGAGATATCAGATCAGTTTTGCTAGGAACGACACTCTGGGTATGGAGACATCAGTTCAGCCAGGTACGGCACTACGGGTATGGAGATATCAGATCAGTTTTGCCAGGTACGGCACTCCGGGTATGGAGATATCGACTGCGACACCCTAGGTACGAGGTTAGCACTCAGACACTTGTGGCTCTCTAGGTACGGAGACGTCACCGCGACACCCTAGGTACGGGGTTAGTATTCAGACACTTGTGGCTCTCTAGGTACGGAGACGTCACCGTGACACCCTAGGTACGGGGTTAGCATTCAGACATTTATGGCTCTCTAGGTACGGAGACGTCACCGCGCGACACCCTAGGTACGGGGTTAGCATTCAGACATTTGTGGCACTCTAGGTACGGAGGCGTCACCGTGACACCCTAGGTACGGGGTTAGCATTCAGACATGTGTGGCTCTCTAGGTACGGAGACGTCACCCCGCGACACCCTAGGTACGGGGTTAGCATTCAGACATTTGTGGCACTCTAGGTATGGAGGCGTCACTGCGACACCCTAGGTACGGGGTTAGCACTCAGACATTCATGGCTCTCTAGGTACGGAAACATCACCGCGATACCCTAGGTACGGGGTTAGCATTCAGACACTTGTGGCTCTCTAGGTACGGAGACATCACCGCGACACCCTAGGTACGGGGTTAGCATTCAGACATTTGTGGCTCTCTAGGTACGAAGACCCCCCCGCACCGCGACACCCTAGGTACGGGGTTAGCATTCAGACATTTGTGGCACTCTAGGTACGGAGGCGTCACCGCGCGACACCCTAGGTACGGGGTTAGCATTCAGACATTTGTGGCTCTCTAGGTACGAAGATGTCACCGTGACACCCTAGGTATGGGGTTAGCATTCAGACATTTGTGGCACTCTAGGTACGGAGGCGTCACTGTGACACCCTAGGTACGGGGTTAGCACTCAGACATTTGTGGCTCTCTAGGTACGGAGATGTCACCGCGATACTCTAGGTACGGGGTTAGTACTCAGACATTTGTGGCACTCTAGGTATGGAGGCGTCACCCCGCGACACCCTAGGTATGGGGTTAGCATTCAGACAACAACAACACCACTGCGGCACTCTAGGTACGGAGACGCAACCGCGACACCCTAGGTACGGGGTTAGCACTATCAACTCAACACAGCAGGCGACCATGTGGCAGCTGGCGAGCCAGGTAAGTAAAAATACATTGCACATACTTTGATAGGAATTGTCATTGTCACACACTACACAAGTCCCATCAAAGTGGGGGCAACTGTAGGCATTGCATTTTTACATATCAGCCCTATGATGAGTCTCGTATGGAGGAAACTACTTCTTTAGTCATGAAAGTCGCGGGAAACGGACGTTGGAAGGGTAAAGTTGGAAATTAGAATTTTTGTTGGATTTTATCTGAGTTGTTTAGCTTCGGCTGCTTGTCGGACTTTCGTTTCAAAGCTTATCTTAGGCCCAAGACCCCACAAACACCAAACCAAACCCAAAATACCCAAGCCCACCAAGCCAAACCAAAGTCCACGCCCAAGGAGAGGGATTCACGCCCAGGTGCCTTTATTTTTAGTATATGCACATTAATCACATGTTTAAATCAAATAAAATCCTTACCTAAATAAAAGAAATCAAATCAAATCCCTACCAAATCAAATCCAATCACCAATCCAAATAAGGAGATCTATTCCTTATTAAGAAGATGTCACCATCATAGAAATCATACTCCTAGTCGTATAAGGAAAGCCTCCTCTCCTTGCCCTAAAAAAAGAGGCATTCACCCCCATTCACAACCCTAGCTCACATATCTCTCTCACACACCGCCCAAGCCCTCTTATACACGCCCAAGCCCCGCATCCCCTCCAAGCCTCCATTGCCGCATACAGAAAACCTACAGAAAACCCTGCATTGCCGCCCTCTCCCCTTCTCCCTTACACCCTTCTCACGCCCAAGCCTTAAACAAAGCCCTCTTTGCCGCAGCACCTTCAATCACCATTCACAGCCCCTAAACAAGCCCTAAAACAGCCTAACATACCCCCCTTACTGCCGCAAAAACACCCCAAACACAGCCCCCAATCACACGCCCAAAACAGTCCTGAAACCCACTTCAGCTGCCTCACAAAAACCGCCGCACTTCACCCTGCTGTTCTGCCCAGTTTTGTGCGGTTTTAACCCATCAAAATAGTCCCTGAAACACCCTGAACTGCAGTAAAAAAACAGCACAAATACCCCCAAAGAACCCCCTCAAAACCGCAAGTCTTTTAGCCTTCAAAATCGCCCAAAACAGTCCACTAATCGACCAAAACAGTGACCTGAATGCAGAAACAAAAACAGCACAAACGGACTTAAAACAGCAGCCCGAGCATCAAAACAACGAGAAAAAACATTGAGCAAACAAATCGGAAAGTATCGGATCATTCGCCTTCCAACGGATGTGTAACGCCCTTTCTTGAGACGACAAAAGAGGTTAGACCCTGAGGGCAACCCTTTTTTACTTATCTTCTTTCTTTTATTTATTTATTTTTGATAAATAATTGCATGAGAGTCATTTTAGGCATGATTTGATTGTTGGATGAGCGGGATATGTGTTCCCTTTTGTGGTAATTCGGATGGAAACCCGGACGTAAATTCCATAGCCGATTCTGAATGGACGGTAGTTGGTCTGCACTCGGGATACAATGCCACGTACCACTTAAGATACATGTATCTCGTCTCATCCAAATTTGTATTTGAGCATGTTGTAGTTCTAGGTTGTTTATTTATTATTTTAAGCATGTTTTAATTTAGTTTCGTAATTTAATTTTAAAGCATGATTATGTTTCTTTTATGCATGATATTTAGTTTAGTTTATATTTATGTTTAAGTCATTATTTGTTTACGTTGGTTTGATGGCTTAATATGTTCAATGTGTGATATTGTGTGTTTATTGTTTAAAGACTTATTTTTAAGCATGCAAACTTAGATTAGGAGTTAGTTAGACGGAAGCATCTTAGATCTAGATGACATTTGAACATGATTATTGATTAGACGCGGTCGATTTATTGCACGAGTTATATCATCACAATGACATAAGTTAGGGAGCATTCCGAACCCAACGGTTTGAGGTCTTCCCTTGCGAGGGGTGAGTGCGGCCTTAAACCTTTGTCCCGGTTCACACCGGATGGCGACTCCATTATACTCCGGTTTAGTTCCCCGTGGACTACTCCGTACTCTCAACTAGGCCCTGAGTCTAGAACAGCCAGCATACGTCGCCCAAGTTCTGTGTCCTACACTTCGGGATCAGGTAGAATCGGTTACCCGCAAAGTGAGGGGTAAACATGAGGATTTGCTAGATTATGAGGCAATAACATTTGAAGAACAGTTGCCAGCTCAGTTCAAGATGCCAGATATGACCAAGTTCAAACGGGAATGGGGATCCGAGGGTCCATCTCCATCAGTAGTCTCAGTGATGAGTTTAGTGGGTTTATCAAAGCGTCAAGTTCAGAAAATGTTCGGGATGTCACTTGAGGGGGCGCCGGTAGTATGGTATCATAACCTCGAGAGGAAGGTCAATGAAGATTGGAGAGAATTGGCAGATGCATTTCTGAAACAATATGTTACAGACTTGGAGATTGATTTGTCACTCCGTGATTTGAAAAATACTAAGCAGAAGCCGGAGGAAGCGCCTTCAACGAGTATGTAGACCACTGGAGGAGTCAGCTCCTAAAGATGCAAACTTGGCCCTCAGAGAAGGACCAAATCAAGATGATAATCAAGGGCACAAAGCCCTCCATCTATGGAAAACAAAGGAGAATGACCTCCATGATTAATGACTTTCAACAGCTGAGGGAAACCGTCATGGATATTGAGGAAGAAGAGGCAGAGAATAGAAAGTTCTATAGCCTGAACATGAGGCCCATTAGGGGAACTTCAAGTACCAAGCCTGTTGCTGCTGAGATTGCTGCTATCCGAAACCGGCGTTTCTCCAACCTGGGTAGACCCTTGTCTAAGGTGCTGAAGAGATTGAAGAGACAGGGACTATTGAAAACCCTTAGAACCAAACCACTTCCACACCCTCCACCACCACATCTTAACCTGAACCAATATTGCCACTTCCACCAACAGAAAGGCCATGACACCGACAACTATATCCTCCTCCGCCATGAAATCCAAGAACTTATAGACTCTAAAAAGATACCCGACCCTGAAACAGAATGTCCCAACACACCAAAACCCCTTACCAAATTACCACTCTGTCTCGCCACCTACCTATATGATAAACTCTTGCCTACCCGAAAGCCTTGTCCTCAAATCCTTTGACCACCAAGCCTTTTGCTTGGGGATTTGGGATAGCAACAGCGAAGATGAAAAAGAAAAGGGGAATAGTTTCTGAGTAGACTTCTCTAGTAGTGATGAGGAAGAGGTGGGAGGCATGACATACAGCGGGCGTTTCTACAATGATACGATTGAGAATGGTAAATAAGTGTTATCAGAGGGTAGAGAAGTGGCTGAGAACACAGAAAATGATGAGGGAGATGTGTACTGCTGCGGCAGTTGAAGAAACCTCGAGCACAAGTCAACATCTGGGATTTGTTATGTTTGTCACAGAAACACAGGCGGGCCATGGTTGAGGCCTTAAGCAAGATAGTAGTGCCGGAGGATGCTAATCCGGTAATATTTGTGGGATCAATACAGAAGGAAGTTTTGCAGGCAATCACGTTTTCTAAGGAATAACTCCTGGCATAGGAAAGAAATCACAACCGGCCATTATTCATCCGATCTAAAGTAAGAGGAAGGAATACATCTTGTGTGATGGTGGATGATGGCTCGTCCATCAATGTGTGCCCATTGAAGATTCTGGCAAGGCTGGGTATGAAGGCAACGGATTTGGATCCCTCCGGTATGACTATAAGGCTTATGATGATAGTAAGCGAGGAGTCGAGGGTACTTTTACGGTAATAGTTAAGGTGGGGCTGATTGAAGATGAAGTTGAGTTTTACACTGTACTGGGGCATCGCCCCCACTTTGCTTTGTTCTGGAAGGTCGTGGTTTCATAAGCTTAGGGGCGTGCCCTCCACTCTACATCAGATGATTAAGTTCCCATACGGGGTAGAGATTGTCACCATCCAAGCTGAGGTGGACAATGTTGTGGCCGCTTTGGAAATACAACCTTTCACGAGATTCCAAGTGTCGACAACTTTTGAGGAATGGGTAGATCCTAAGGTGGCTAGGATCATGGAGAAAATGAAGTTTGAGCCGGTTGAATGTTCAAAATTGCCAAACTTTAGAGGACAGACTACTCGAAGGGGTTTGGGATACAAGTCTGATGGGGAAAAGCCGAAGGTTAAAAAGAAAGGGCTGAAGTTCATGGATTGCTTTGTAAAGGCTTCGGGATATCAAGAAGAGCCAGAACCAGTAGAAGTTAATGAGATTGTGGTACCTAGATTTGAGATCTTCCAAGATATGCTGAGTGAGAAGTCGTTGATGGAAGAAGTTATAAAGAAGAAAGAAGATAATGGGAAGAGGAACTGCTGAAGTTGGAGAACCTGACTCTTGAGGAGGGTGAGAACCTGAGTAAAACCTGGTTGCGGAGGATGAGTTTCTATAGATGAAGACATTTATTCTTCCTGATTTATTTTAGTGTACTCTCGCATCTACTAGTAATAAAGACAATCATTTTGCTTACTTTGCCTGAGTCTCTTCCTTTTAATTTTAATTTGCATGACTCGAGTATATTTGATATCAGCTCCACCAAAACGAATGCATTTAACCTTGGCACACCTGAGATTCCTAAGGAAATTCTGATTGAAGTGAGGTTACCGGCTGAAGAGCAGGAGAAACTAGAAGAAGTAGTGGTCAGAAAAGTGCCATAATTATCTTAAATGGATTCCATGCATACCAACCAAAGTTTGGACATTAGTTGTTTGTACCGTAAGACATTGTGTCTGTCGGTACTATAATGAGTCTTCAAGGAAGACATTCATGGATGGCAACATACAAATGTATAAATCTAGGCTTATACAAAAAGGGTATCGTCATCAACATAGTGATGATTACGACGAATCCTTTTATTTGTTGCCATGATTAAATCCATTTGGATAATGCTTGCTAATGTTGCATGTTTCATTTATGAAATAAGGTAGCAGAACGTCAAAATCGTTTTCCTTAAATGGAACCTTTAGGAGGATGTTTATCAAACATCCTAACGGTTTTATCGTACCAAAACAAGCAAACAAGGTTTGCAAGTTGATTTAATCCATTGATGGATTGAAGCAAGCATTATGTTCTTGGAACTATATCGTTATTGATGTAATCATAATGGTGTATGATTTAATTCAAAATGAATATGATTCTTGTGTATATAAGGAGGTTAGTGGGAGCGCACTGACGATGATTATCCAATATAATGATGACATGTCATTTCTTGGAAATGACATTCCCATATTATAATCGGTGAAAGCTTGGCTTTGAAGAAAAATTCTCCGTAGAATTCTTGGGAGAGACAACCTTTATTCTGGGAATAAGGATTGCTGGGATAGATCTAAAAGTTGTTGACACTCTCTGAGTAACCGTACATTCAAAAAATGTACGCGACCTGGTGTCTCATATGCTTTGAGCATTTGGAGCCACAATCAGGCCAATCCAAATGATAGTCATTGGATTGATATTAAGAACATCCTTTAGTATCTTAGATGAACTAAGGATGTTGTCTTATACTATGGAGAATAAGAACTTGAAGTGACTAGGTTCACTACTGCAAGTTTCCAAACCGACAAAGACGACTATATGTCGCAAAACGTACTATATAGTTTGAATAACGGAACAGTGAGCTGGAAATCTTCCAAGCAAGATACTGTTACCGAATAAATAATAAAAATAGAATTTTACTGCAACTGTCGTAAAAAAAGTATCATTTTGGATCTAAATAATTCTAATTAGATTAGATATAATTCTAATTAGCAGCTGAGCTAGGCTACAGTACTGGCTAAAGAATTAACGGTCCCATCAACGATCCGATATGTACTTCTTATGGTTTCATCTGGTTCATCGGATCATACATCATGGCGATGTGATGATCGAATAAATCGCATCAGATGATAACCTTATAAATCCGCAGACAAAAGCTGTTTCTCAGCAAAAGTTTGAGCCGCCCGTACATTTTCAGGTGTAAGACACATGAGTGATTGGCTATAGGCCAAGTGGGAGATTGTTGGACAATTATGACCCATAGCATCACTATTTGTACAGATCATGGTGTTGTTGTACAAATTAACTATGTGACGAAGGAAATTTCCCTTTTATCATTTGTAATTGGATTACCAAGATACATAAATGATAGAAGTCCTTATGATTAGTTCCGGATTGAGATGATATGAGACAGTATCAATCCATAAAGGTCTAATCATTAAACATCCCTAGTCGTAGTATTATCAAGACTGGACATCGATAATGCAGAATAGACTAGTATTGCACTTGTGCGCGTTGTGGAAACATAACATCAGAGTTCTCATATGTTTAAGTATTGGATACTTATGCAAGTGCGATAGGAGGTTGTGTTTTACCGATGGTACGGAAAACATCTTCGCTCTGGATAGACCCCGCGGAATCCCATTGGTAATATGTCTATGTGTCTATGGGAGTCCGCTTCAGGGTAGGTGTATTTGGTCTTAACTTGCACCGCTAATACTTACGACAATCAATATATTTTGGTTTTGGTCGTCCAGGGCTTTAACCGGTTCTGTATACGCCTCTTCTGGGTATATTGAGAATCGTAGTGTAATGGGTGTGATGTCGAGATGAAAATATCACTCCAGTCATAGTGAAGATGATGATCACGTATGATACGGAACTGGTTCTCTTTTATGCTGCAGCTATCGGGATAATATGACTAGGTCATGTTTATCTGATATAGAGACTAGTTACCAGAGATTTGATATGTACTTCGTACGGGGCAAACACATTCCCAGCCTCAAGCCTTGTATGTGACCATCCGATACTGGATCGACATACACATATACTATATATACTACGCCTGATATAGATTATAATATTCCTTTAAGAATATTTCTGGAGAATTGGGTAGGCATGGCGCTTTGCTAGAAGCCAACCTTGTCTCGTAATCGGCAAAATATAGTACTAGGTACGTACGTGTTCGGATAGTCCGACGGCCGTATTTTACTGCCAATATATCTGGGATCTCATGGGTCGCTTCCCGAAGATTCACCGATGATGTATGACTCGCACTTTATTAATCTGCGATTAATTAGATGAGAGAGAAAATTAATCTGGGATTAATTACTGAGATATTTTATCTAGGATAAAATACTATTTAAAAGAGAGAGAACGATTAATTTGGAATTAATCGGTAAATTGATATATTCGATATATTAAACGAAATTGGATTTCTACGCGGAATTAAAATCGAATTTTAATTCGGGCAAACAAGTTGATTTAGAATTGATTCGTTAGCGACGTGAATAGTAATTTTGCTAGGTATAATTATTTAATTATATTTGATTTAATTACGTCGCAACGGAAAATTCGTTAATTCGGAATTAATAAACCCGAGCCCGAGAGTGTTTGCGGGGCCACTCTCATTTCGAATCGAGTGGGGCCCATAAGTCATATCATGCGTCAAATCATTAGTCATTCTTGTGATGTAAGTCATATCACATTGAGTGATTGACACAATGTCACTATTCATGATTGATGTAAGTGGTTGGAAAGCTTTTGATGGCTTGAATGACATTTATCATATTTTATTTATGGTATTTGACTTTTGTAAAAGTGTATTAGATATACAATTCTTTACACAACAACAACATCATCTCACTCCTCTCTCCCTCATGACTCACGGCCTTGGGCCATTTTTCTCTCTAAATTTCCTTCCATGGCCGAATTCAACTAGGATGGAGATGGTGATTTTTGTGGCAAAAATCACCAAGAGCTAGCACTCAAAAGAGTTTATACAAAGGTGATATGGAAACCTTTCCCATGAGCATGGAATCCTCACCAAAGCTTGGTGCTTGAAGATTTATCCATGGAGGACAACATGTGGCATGGCCGAATACATGAAGAAAAGAAGAAAAAGTTTTGTTCTTCGACGCAACCAATCCGATCAAAGTGAGTATTTCCGCTACTTTAACTTTTTTTTATTCGAAAATTTCCTGACTTAGTTAGTTCTTGGCACACCTAGAAAACCCAACATTCATGGGCCGCACAAACAGTGAAAAAATTATTATTTGGACAGCCAACACCCAGTAAGCCCGAAACTCACCTAGTAACACCATTTTTCACCGTTTTCGCATATTTTCATTCCGAAACACGTTTCGGAAATTATTCCAATGTCCAATATACATCCAATATATTTAAATAATATTTTTTCATCATAAAAATTTTAGAGTTTTCAGATCTGATCTAGGTGCCAAAAATATCATTTTTCATGCTTAAATCCACTTTTTCTCAATATTAATCATATTAACATTTACAACCGAACAAAGCCACCACCAATAAAAAAAACTCAAGAACAATTCTAGGAGTTATAAGAGTGGCCATGACACTCTAGAATGGCAATAAGTCGTCAAATGATAAAAATTGAACTAATATTACACTCATATTATTCAATCTAACTTCACACATGTATCTAGCTTCCAATCCATCCTCCAAATTAAAAAGCCCCAAAATCCAAGAGAGAAAGAACTCTTGAACTATTCTAAATGCTCAAGAACAAGAAATAAACTTTCTAAGCTTAATAATATTGAAGATTACCTCAAAATCTCCTAATTTCCTTAAGCTTTCTTCTTGATTCTCTTCACTTTCTCTACAAGTTTCTTCAAGAAAATTTTGGGAGCTTTCATGGAGGTGATATTCGGCCAAGGAGAGCTTATCAAAGTGAAAACAAATTTCTCACCTTTAAATACTAGGGTTGGCCAAATTAATAGAGGCAATTTGGTCATTTTGGTTGATTTAATCTAATTAAATAATAAGCTTAGTTACTTGTTCAATTTGAATATTCCAAGCTTAAAAAAATCATGCCATTTGTCACCAATAATAATAAAAATTATATAATAATAATTACAACAAATGAATTATTTAATCTAATTAAACATAAAGTTAAAATTGACAAATCAAATTGAATACTTCATTCTTGAAGTTTAATATTATTAGTAACTAATAATAATTAAAAATATTTCATAACAATTATGAAATATAGATATTATTTAATTATATAAATATTTAACTTTTAAATATCTAAATAATAAATTAATATAATTATTAGTATATATGTATTTTTTTTATTTAAACTAAATAATAAAATATATATATATTAATGATATATGTCAAAATCTCATTTAAAAATTAATTAAGGTCTTTGTCTAATATATACATATCACTAAATCATATTTAGTTTCAATCTAATCATAATTGGATCGAATGGGTATATAAAAACAAGAGGTGCAACCATTAAGTAAGTAATATTATGGAAAAAATGAATTATTTGTATTCATGAATCGGACATAAATATGATTCGGATTGGCACTCTGAACACCAACCCTAACACTACATTGTAATTATGCACTAAATTGTAAATCATGGGGTCTTGTCTAATATATATATATCACTAATCATATTTAGTTTCAATCTAATCATAATTAGATCGAATACGTATATAAAAATAAGAGGTGCAACATTAAGTAAGTAATATTATGGAAAAAGAATTATTCGTATTCATGATCGGACGTACATACGATCTGGATTGGCACTCTGAGTACTAACCCTAACACGGAATGGTATGCGGGAGCCAGAAGGCGGCAAGGAGTTGCTTCGCAACTATTTCCAAGGAAATGCTTTATGTCGAAGAAGTGGGCATGAAGAGAAAAGAAAAGGAAAAGGAGACAACGGAGATATATTCGTCTGATCCCCGACCCAGGGAGACCACTGAGTTAGGGGCGGGTGAGGAGCTAGAGCTGATGGAGCTCTTCAGCCCGGGAAAAATAATTAAGGTCGGGGCAGGACAAGACGCAGGTCTGAAAGAATAATTGTTGGGTTTCTTAAAGAAATACGCAGATGTTTTTCGCATGAGTGCACATGGATATGCCTCATCACTTGGCAGTTAACCAAGCCCATAAGCCAGTTAAATAGAAGAGGAGAATCTTCAATCATGAACGATATGGAGCGATTCGGACAGAAGTTGAGAAATTACTGAAGGCCGGGTTTATCAGGGAAGTCAAGTACTTGGAATGGGTATCCAATGTGGTCTTAGTGAAAATGGTCAATGGGAAGTAGAGGATGTGTGTGGATTTCTCTAATCTGGATAAAGATTACCCCAAGGATAGCTTCTCACTCCCTAAAATAGATCAACTAGTGGACTACTTAACGTGTCATCGACTGCTCAGTTTCATTGATGCCTTCTCGGGTTATAATCAGGTCAAGATGCATCCATAGGATGAAGAAAAGACAACTTTTATCACCGACCAAGGACTGTATTGCTATAAGGTGATGCCTTTTAGGCTGAAGAATACCAGAGCTACTTATCAAAGATTGGTGAATAAGGTTTTCAAACCCCTCATAGGCAAAACAATACAAGTCTATATTGATGACATGATCATAATGTCAAAGGAACCTGAAGATCATCTAGCCGACCTCAAGGGAACATTTGAATTGTTAAGAAAGCACATCATGAGGTTGAATCTGAATAAGTGTGCCTTTGGGATATCTTCGGGAAAGCCTTTGGGTTATATGTTCAGTTTCCGAGGCATCGAGGTAAACCCACTGAAGATCGGAGCAATAATAGATCTAAAACTCCAAGGATAGTCAATAAGGTACAAAGCCTGAAAGGTCGGGTGGCAACGCTGAAATGGTTCATCTCTAAGACCACTAATAAATGCCATATTTTCTTCAAGCTGATCAATAAGGCCAAGAAGGAGGTCAGCTGGATGGTCGAGTGTGAAGATGCATTCCGGCAACTAAAAGAGTATCTATCACAACCTCAATTATTGGCAAAATCATTCTCAGGTGAAACTTTGTTCTTTTACTTAGCTGTTTCTGAATAGCTGTTAGTCGATTTTTGTGCAGAAGTTAGACAAGATCCAAAGGCATGTGTATTTCACTAGAAAAGCCCTCTTGGATGCTGAAACCTAATATCCAGCTCATGAATTGATGGCTCTGTCTTTGGTCACACTGGCCAGGAAGCTACGCCCTTACTTCCAAGCCCACCTATTAAAGTCTATATTGGCCATCCATTAAAACAGACACTGCATAAGCCAGAGGTTTCAGGTCAGTTGGTAAAATGGTCAGTAGAGCTCAACGAGTACGACATATCTTACCTATCGAGGGTGTCGATCAACGGCAGGCCTTAGTGGATTTTGTGGCGGAGTTTACTGGACCTCGGGTCATGGCGGTGGAGGAAGTAAAATGGGATTTGTTTGTTGATGGGTCAATCAACACACATTATGGGGCCAGGGTTATCCTCCGAATTGAGATTCTCCTTCGAAGTAACAAATAATGAAGCCCAGTATGAGGCCATTCTGGTAGGGTTGAGATTGTGCATAACAGTTGGGGTCCGAGATGTAGTGGTGAGAAGTGATTCCCAATTGGTCTACCAATAACTAAATGACGAGCTACAGGCCAGGGAGCCGAGCTTGATTGCCTACCAAGCTGAGGTGAAGAAGATAGATGAGGGATAAGAGATGTGGTGTTCGAGCAGGCCAGGTGAGAGAGCAACCAGCAGGAAGAATCCTTGGCACGACTTGCATCATCAATCAAGTGAAAGACTCCTCGAACCATTCCTTTAGGATGTCTTCAATCAAAAAGTGTGGGGACGCCGGATATGATGGAGGTATATGCTCAGGGAGGGCCATCATAGATGGACCTAATTAAAAAGTGCTTGGAATTAGAAGAGTTACCCAAAGATAAGAGGGAGGCGAGGAAGCTGAAATACAGAAGCGCTAAGTTTTTCTTAATATAGAGAAAGTTATACCGGAGGGGGTACATGACGTCTTACTTAAGGTGTCTAGGCGCGGAGGAGGCAAATTACGTGCGTAGGGAGATTCATAAATGGATCTATGGAAGTCATGTAGGAGGTCATTCAATCACTCACAGAGCACTAGGGCAAGGATTCTTTTGGCCGATAATACACCAGGATGGGGTCAAGGTGGCTCGATCATGTGATGGATGTCAGAAGAATGCCAATATACCTCATTAGCCTCCCGAGCAGTTAACAACATTAGCAAGTCTTTGGCCGTTTTACGAGTGAGGAGTAGATATCATCGAGACGATGCCAACAGGCCAGGGTCAAGCCAAGTTCGCCATAGTTGCAATCGATTATTTCACAAAGTGGGTAGAAGCTGAACTTTTGTCCATGATTACTGAAAAAGGGCAATAGATTTTATCATGAATATTGTGTGCCGATTTGGGATATCCCGAGCTATTACACTACAGAGGATTCAAAAAGCTTTGCGAAGACCTCCAGATCTCACTAAGGTTCACTTCAACTGCTCACCCAAAGTCGAATAGGCAAATGAAAACATCGAACAAGAAAATCAAGAGCAACTTGAAGGCAAGACTCAGGTCGTGCAAAGGTTTATGGGTTGAGGAGCTGCCAAAGGTGCCATGAGCACATCAGACGACTTATATGGATTCTACAAGTGAAACACCTTTCTCACTAGCTTATTTGTGTGAGAAGTTCATCCCAGTGGAGATCGGGATGGTAGGCCATCTGGATGGTAAGCCATTAGGTACCTATACCTTTCTCTAGTTGGAATTACTGGACATAAGAGTTATCATTTATACTGTCAAAAATTGCATCCATTACCTTAAATCTTAAGGTTTGTATAACTCTGATCGACTATGATGAGATTTCCATTTACATTTCTATCTCAAGCCATATTATCCCTTGTTTCTACATACATTTGACTTCCTTATTGCTTCCCAAGGCCTTCTTTATTATTTATTTTCATAACCTATTATTCAATCCTATATTGTGCTTCTAAGATTTGTGATAACTTACTCCAATTGACTACTTCCTATTTTTATGCTTTTTGCTCTTGCTGTAGGCTACAGCTACACCGTGTAATCTTACTGTTAATACTGGTATTCTTTACTAACTTCTGATTGTCTCTCATCTCACAAATATATCCTTTTAAGAATTCTAAAATCTCTATTAGCGTTGGTCTGATCTATGAATTTCCTCAAATATTACTAACCTGTCCATTGTACTTGAGTCGGGTTCTTTTTATTTCTATCTCTTGAAACCTCCTTAGTTCTTATCTGAATGGTCTATCATTTCAGGGCTTTCTGTTTCTTATTTAAGATAAATTCTCATTGAACTTACTTTCAGTTGTCTTTACCTAGGTTAGTGTAGGGTGGATCAGAAATCTACTGTTGGTGTTAGCTAAGGTCCCAAGATCAATAAACAAGCATGAAACAAGTGCGAATACAAATCAATGAAGTTACGGAATACTCACATCGATCGGTTGAGCGACGCTCGAGGCAGCAAAAATTTTCTTCTCCCTCCAAATGCATTTGGCAGTGAGCAGATTTTTGCCTCCATGATTTCAGTTTTTAACTCCAAGTTTTGAGCTCCAAGCTTCGTCAAATGATTCCCGGCTCATGAGTAAACTTCCCTATCACCTTCGCATGTCTCTCGGAGTGCTAGCTCTCTTGATTTTTGCCACAAAAACCAAGCACTTTGCTTCCGATTTTCTCCACTGTTCACGGTAGTTCACTGCCAAAACAAGAAGAAAAAATGCCCTCCATGGGCGTGAATGAAGAAGAGAGAAGAGATGAGAGAGAGTTGGAAATTGTTGAATGATTTTTGGTAATTGTTTTCTAAAACATATACCAAATTTTGGCTTTAAAAAGTCAAACCAAAAAAGCCAACAACCATTCATCACTATTCATATCAAGTCACATCCATCAAGTGACATGTTGTCATATCACTCAATCAATCAAGTTGTCAAGTCACATCACTCAAAGTAATAAGTGATTTGACGCTTGAAATGACTAGCGATTTGATGTTTGATGCGACTAATGATTTGATGATTGATTTGACTTGCGTGCCGCACTCGAATTCGAAATGTGAATGTGCTCGCAAATAATCTCGGGCTCGAGTTAGCTAATTCCAAATTAACGAATTTTCCGTTGCGACATAATTAAATCTAATTTAATTAAATAATCATGCCAAGCATAATTACTATTCATGTCCCTAACGAATTAATTCTAAATTAACTCGTTCGCCCGAATTAAAATCTAATTTTAATTCCGCATCGAAATCCAATTTCGTTTAATATATCGAATATATTAATTTACCGATTAATTCTAAATTAATCGTTATCTCTCTTTAATTGATATTTTATCCTAGAAAAAATATCTCCGCAATTAATCCCAGATTATTCTCTCTCTTCTAATTAATCCCAGATTAATTAAGTGTGAGTCATAAATCATCGGTGAATCTTCGGGAAGTGACCCATGAGATCCCTGGATATGTTGGCAGTAAATTCAGTCGTCGGACTATCCGAATACGTAAGTACCTCGTACTACGTTTTACCGATTTACAAGACAAGGATGGCCTCTAGTAAAGTGCCATGCCTACCCAATTCTCCAGAAATATCTTTACAGGAATAAAGGATCTGTATCATGCGTAGTATACGTAGTATTGCGTATTTCGATCCAGTATCGGATTGTCACGTGCTAGGCCTGGGGCTGGAGCTGTGTCTGCCCCGTACGAAGTACATGTCGGATGACTAGTAACTAGTCTCTATAATCGGGTGAACATGACCTAGTCATATCATCCCGATGACTGCAGTACTTAAGAGCACCAGTACCGTATCCTACGTGACATCATCTCCACTATGACTGAAGTGATACTTCCGTCTTGACATCACACCCAACACACTACGATTCTCAATATCCCAGCATAGGCGTATACAGAACTGTTTAAAGCTCTGGACGACCACAACCAAAGTGTATTGATTGTCGCAAGTATTAGCGGTGCAAGTCTCAGGTTAAGACCAAATACACCTACCCTAATTTCGGACTTCCATAGACATATAGTCATACTACTAATGGAATTCCGAGGGGGTCTATCCAGAGCGAAGCTGTTTTCCGTATCATCGGTAAAACACAACCTCCTATTACACTTGCATGAGTATCCTATACCCAAATATATGAGAACTATGTCGTTGTGCCCTCACAACGCGCATAAGTGTAATACTAGTCTTTTATGTATTTATCGATGTCCAATCTCGATAATACTCTGACTAGGGATATTTAATGATTTATCCTTCGTGGACTGATACTGTGTCATATCATTCTCAATCCAGGAACAAATCATAAAGACCTTTCATCATTTATACTTCTAGGTGATCTAATCACAAATGATAAGAGTGCAATCTCTTATGTCACATAGTTAATTTGTACAACAACACCATGATCTGTACAAATAGTGACGCTATGTGTCATAATGGTCCAACAATCTCCCACTTGACCTATAGCCAGTCACTCGAGTGTCTTACACCCGAACTATGTACGGTTGGCTCAAACTGCTGAGGAAACGCTTTCGTCAGCGGATTTGCATGATTATCATCTGATGCGATTTATTCGATCATCACATCACCACGATGTATGATCTGAACGAATCAGATGAATATCGAAGTATGTATCTAGATCGTTGATGAGACCATTAATTCTTTAGCCTGTGCTGACGCCTAGCTCAGCTGCTAACAGAACTATATCTAATCTAATTAGATTTATTATCGACCCAAATGGCTTCTATTACTGCCTCAGCTGTAGCAATTACCCACATTTGTTGTTTATATGGTAACAGTATCTTGCTTGGAAGATTTCTAGCTCACTGTTCCGTTATTCAAACTGTATACTACCGTTTGCGACTTAAAGTCATTTTATCGGTCCGGAAACTTGCAGCCGTGATCTGAGTCACTTCAAGTTCTCTTTCTCCACAGATTAAGACAGCATCCTTAGATCTCTAATATAATAACGGATGTTCTTAACATCAATCCAGTGACTATCACTTGGATTGGCCTGATTGTGAATCCATATGCTCAAAGCATATGAGACACCAAATCGTGTACATTTTTCAATGTACGGTTTCTCGGAGAGTTTTCTCGAAAGCTTAGCTTTCACCGATTGTATTTTTATGGGAATATCATTTCCAAGAAATGACATATTATCATTATTTATAGGACAGCCAATGTCAGTGCGCTCCCATTAACCTCCTCATATACACAAGAATCATATTCGTTTTGAATCAAATCATATACCATTATGATTACATCAAAACGATAATTCCAAGAACTTAATGCTTGCTTCAATCCAAACATGGATCGAATAACCTGCAAACCTTGTTTGTTATTTTTGGTACGACAAAACCGACAGGATGTTATAAACATCCTCCAAAAGGTTTCCTTTTAAGGAAAGCGATTTTCCGTTAAGCTGTCATATTTCATAAATGAGACATGCAGCTTTAGCAAGCATTATCCAAATGGATTTACCGTGGCAACAGGTAAAAGGTTGAATCGTAATCAACATAATATTGATAACGATACCTTTTCGCTAAAAGCCTAGTTTTATACGTTGGTATGTTGCCATCCATGTATGTCTTCCTTGAAGACTTATATAGTACCTATAGGCACAATGTCTTGCGGTACAACAACCAGTGTCTAAACATAGTTGATATTCATGGAATCCATTTCGGATTCATATGGCACTTTGCCACAATAGGGAGTCGATACCTTGTATCACTACCTCATACGTAGTCAGTTGGTATACCTCAATAAGATAGACATCTTTATGAGGTGAGATCAGAAACCCATACCCCAGGTTGTTTTCTGACTCTCTCCGACATATGCTATTCTTGTGTATTCGAAGATTACTAGTAATAGTTTCATCCTCGATGAACTATTTATGTTCCATTAAGAATCTGTGCCAGGAATAGTATTACTCCGATTTTCATCGAGCTTTACTATCCTCTCATTTACCACTGCATATCGGTATTCCTCTTAGGAAAACCACATGGTAAGCAACAATCTAGTTGTTCTCTTGTGAGTTGTATTAGCACTATACTTATGTATCCCTAGGATAAACTACAATTGGCACTTATCCAATTTGGGTTTTAGTTTGGTATTATCCAAACATATGCCCAGCATACCTAAATTATCAGGAATGAGAAACCCAGTTTCTTTCCCGTTCATATCTAATATGAAATCTGTCTAACAGATTTTATGGAACCTTATTCAAAATAAGTTTTACACTGTTTATGCTTATCCGTTGAAGGAAATGGTAGCTCATAGCGACTCATAATTAACCTTATGATGTCCAATAAAATTTGGTCACTCGGTTCGGACACACCGTCAAATTGACGTGTTCCAGGAGGAGTCCTTATTTGAAAGAATATTATACTCTTTCAAGTATACGAGAAACTTATTGCTTAAGTATTTTCCATCTCGGTCTTACCGTGACAGTATAATACTTTAGCCGATCTGTTTGTCTATTTCGTGTCGAATCTTTAAAAGTTTCTGATTCGTGTTTCAAAAGAAACACTTAACCATAACGCGATGCCACGTCCGTTAAGGTCACGAAATATTCATATCCACCTCTAGCCTAGCTAGACATGGGCCCACTTGCTTCACTAGGAACTATGGCTAACAGATCGGAGGCATTTACACTTTTACCAAGTAAATAGTATTTTAGGCACTTTGCCCAATAAACTAGATTCGTAGACTTTATTTGAATGGAATCAAATTAGTTCTAGTACCCACTCTTCAAAAGTACGGATATACGATTCTTGTTTTAATTGTGTCCCAGACAACAATGCTACAATTAGTTTCTTCTGATCAAATCAGTTTGAGCTATTTGTTTGTCATGTTATATGTTTGAGATTTATTTATATTCAAAATATAAATTCTGTTATTCACATCTAATGTGTTTATCTCAATATCATCTTTATATAATAAAACACTTTAGTGTTCTAGAATATAAAGGTTCATCCACAACGGATTGAACACTGATATAGAGATAATGTTTCTAGTCAAACTAGTTACATTATAACAGTTTCCAAATTTAGGTACACACCCGAAGGGTAGGTCCTAAACTTAGGTATCTACGGTAAAACAGTGACTTATGTCCCGTTTCCGATTCGCAGATTAATCTCAACTGAAGTCAGTATCCTGCTCACGGCAGATTCTGCACATCAGTACATATTTATGTACCACACTAAGTATTTAAAATCTAATTTTAATACTAGTAGTGAATATAATGTTGACAAACATATTTGAAGTCGGAGCCTTGCTCGTCTTCAATTCCTTTATATTTGCTTTGTCCAAACGGCAGTCACGCTTTTGCGATCCCGTTTGCCACAATTTAAGCAGACATTTTAGGATATGTCATTTATCTTCCCAGAAGATTATAATGATTTTGCCTTTGCCCTTTTCAACATTCTAGTAGCCTTTGGCCAAGCGTTAGCCATGTAGAATATCGAAGTAAGGTGCGCCTTGCGCTACTTGCCTAATTGTAAACTTTGACTTTATCTCATTGAGAATAGTCATTAACCCTCCAAGAGTTTACTATTGCAATTTAGTACTTCTGAAATCTAAACATGGATTTATGAAGATCCTTCAATTTCATTATCATACTTAAAGGATCTAATCCTTTGTTCTGACAAAGAAATTAAGGAGTCTACTGTGACAAGCTTAATGAATTAAGCACTAAAGTTATCATTACATAAATCTTCCAAAGATTATGCTCGACTATTTGCTTAACTCCGAACTTAGGCATAATATGTTATTTTATCTAATAAGTAACTTATTATTTTACAGGACCATCCTGAAATTTATTCTCAATTTGAAAATTAAGCCATTTAAATATATTTTCCCTAGGATTATGTTTTAAATATCAATCTTTCAATTACATCTTGATTCTAATAGTCCAACTATTTAATCAACGATTTAGGTTCTATTTATTATAATGATTACAATAGTCCAACTATTTAATCAACTATAATTTAATAGATTAAAATCAATCATATTGATTACTATAATCCAATTATAAAATCAACTACAATTTAATAGTTTGAATACAGTCCAACTGTTAATTAAAAACAACGATTAAATATTAGTCCAACTAATCATTTAATTTATATGACGAATGATATTTGTTTGAGCGCGTATGGCAAGTAATTAAACGAATATTGCAAATTCAATTCTTGCCTCCCACTAATTTTCGGCGAGCCTCTAACCCTCTGTCGAGTACTCGGGAAACCGTGTTTCCTAGTGGGCTAGGATCTCGTTAAATATCACACAATCTTGACTTTGGCCAACAAATTGTATGATAATTAACTAGGTAGATCTCTAAGATCAATTGGATCCAATCCAATTTCTAGATCCGGTAGGGGGACATCCAAGTCCGAAATATATATCTTATATATGCAAATACATCCAATGTATTACCTAACCTTTTTCCTCTTAATCAACTAAGCCTTGGCTTTGGCAACACAAACTTAGTGATCCCAGTTAAAAGCGACCCATTGACCATGGAAAGCTTCGTAATCAATATCGATGGACAAGAAGTGATCTTGACTTTGTCCAACAAACCACAACTTGGACAAGACACCAATATGGAACAAAGCCTTCGTGATTCAAACACATCCTCGACGGACAAAGGCCTTGACTTTGGCCAACAAACCAATGTCAGTCTCGAATCTTGAGTGAGAATCACTCAATGGAAGGAAAAACCTTTAATGTTATGTGAGGGTTTTTCACGTGCAAATTGGCAACCAATTTATTATCTTTGTTAAGGTCTCATCATCATACACCCTTAAACATGCATTCTAAACACATAATAAAGCGCATATGAAAAATAATAATGATATGCGGATGGATACTTTACACATTGATCCTAAATCAAATCTCTCACTTTCTCTCTCCCTCTAGCACATGTATTTACTTCTACCCGTTACACTACACTTCTAAAGAAACCCCATTTACATTGAGGGGAATAGGCGAGAAGAGAATACGAAGAATAAGGAGGTGATAAGGCTGGACATGCAGGTCCAATTTAATAAATCAAATTTATTACAACAATTTCTAAAATTATCCCACCCATCTAATATCCATTCGATATACATTATTCATACATCGCAACCATGTATTCACACAAACATGTTATCAATCAATCTAATCAAATTAATTAATCTGATAATTAGTGATCATCTAATGTTCAAATAACGATTTGATTTTGCTCGAGTCAAACTCGTTTTGTGAATAAGTACTCAAAGTACGAATTCTCGAATTAAATTAAACTACAACATTAAATCTAATTTAATATGTATTTAATTCTAATCCACTATTTAATTCCAAATTAAATACTACACTTTATTAACGAACCTATACGACTTAAATTCCAAATTTAATCGTTACGGGTCTCGAAGCCCGATTAACGTCCAACGTCAATTCAATTAAAGTCCAATGAGCTTTTAATTAATTTATGTAATTTTGGTCAACTCGGGTAAAACCGAATAACCGAAATCCAATCCGGAAATTACCCCATAAGGCTAGAAATCAATTTAGGCCCATTAAACTATTAAAGGTCCATTATTCGCATTTGGGCTTTATGGAAGCGGTTTTGGGCCTAATTGGATCCAACCAATTTTGCCTAAACCCAACTTTGTACAACAAAGCCCAATAAGCCCATTTACAACATAACAAGCCCAAATCCAATTTTAAGGCCCAATTAATTAAATACAAAAAAACAATTTTACATTTAATTAATTCTAAAGTGTATAACATAATTAACTACTTAAATCAATGTTTCTAAAACGTCGATTGGCCTAATTAATCATGCTTATGATCATCATCACATGTCAAACACATTTTGATTAAAATCAAACCCAATTACATGCTTTAAAGTCTCGGCCAAGGAGGGGATTTGCGTCCGATTCGAATTCAATCCAATTAATTTCATAATCGACATTAAATCACATTCCCGAATGATTCTAACTCATCCAATGAATCAAAAAATCAAAAATCACCAAGACCAAATAGGGCATAACTCTCGGCCAAGCAAGAAATTTTAGGGAAAAATTATTCCAAACCATTTTCATGAAATTGATCAAATCAAAGTTCAATTAAACATGTTATAAGCATACTCAAACATCCAATTAATTCAAATCATGCTCAAAAATATCTTACCCAATTTTAAGCCCTAAACTTTTCATGCTCAACCTTGCTCATAGATACCATTGTTGGTGTTTGCTAAGGTCCCAAGATCAATAAACAAGCATAAAACAAGTGCGAATACAAATCAACGAAGTTACGGAATACTCACATCGATCGATTGAGCGACGCTCGAGACAACAAAAATCTTCTTCTCCCTCCAAATGCATTCGGTAGTTAGCAGATTTTTACCTCCATGATTTCAGTTTTTGACTCCAAGTTTTGAGCTCCAAGCTTCGTCAAACGATTCCCGACTCATGAGTAAACTTCCCTATCACCTTCTCATGTCTCTCGGAGTGCTAGCTCTCTTGATTTTTGCCACAAAAACCAAGCACTTTGCTTCCGATTTTGTCCACTGTTCACGGCAGTTCACTGCCAAAACAAGAAGAAAAAATGCCCTCCATGGGCGTGAATGAAGAAGAGAGAAGATATGAGAGAGAGTTGGAAATGTGTTGAATGATTTTTGGTAATTGTTTTCTAAAACATATACCAAATTTTGGCTTTAAAAAGTCAAACCAAAAAATCCAACAACCATCCATCACTATTCACATTAAGTCACATCCATCAAATGACATGTTGTCATATCACTCAATCAATCAAGTTGTCAAGTCACATCACTCAAAGTGACAAGTGATTTGATGCTTGAAACGACTAGCGATTTGACGCTTGATGCGACTAATGATTTGATGATTGATTTGACTTGCGTGCCGCACTCGAATTCGAAATGCGAATGTGCTCGCAAATAATTTCGGGCTCGGGTTCGCTAATTCCAAATTAACGAATTTTCCGTTGCGACGTAATTAAATCTAATTTAATTAAATAATCATGCCAAGTATAATTACTATTCACGTCGCTAACGAATTAATTCTAAATTAACTCGTTCACCCGAATTAAAATCTAATTTTAATTCTGCGTCGAAATCTAATTTCGTTTAATATATCGAATATATTAATTTACTGATTAATTCAAATTTAATCGTTATCTCTCTTTAATTGATATTTTATCCTAGATAAAATATCTCTGCAATTAATCCCAGATTAATTTTCTCTCTCTTCTAATTAATCCTAGATTAATTAAGTGCGAGTCATACGTCATCGGTCATACTGTCTCATATCATTCTCAATCCAGGAACAAATCATAAGGACCTCTCATCATTTATACATCTAGGTGATCTAATCACAAATGATAAGAGTGTAATCTCTTATGTCACATAGTTAATTTGTACAACAACACCATGATCTGTACAAATAGTGACGATATGGGTCATAATTATCCAACATCTACATCTTAGTTGTTGTCGGTGTCTTTGTTCAAAAGCTTTGTGTCCTGGTAGAGTATATTACTCATGTAAGGCAGGTATGAGATAGACTCCGTCAGGACAACTTCCTTACTAGAATAATTGGGTTGCTAGAATTTTGGTAAGTCGGATCTTATATATAACCATCTCTTTGGTTAAGGTAACTAATCACTCTCTTTACGTCTTTCATTTTACTTTCCCACAAATCGAGTTTGGGTATCCGAAACTTCTATATCTTTTATGATAGTTTGGGTTTACTGGAAACTCCATTAACTAATCCTGATCTTTTACTTCTCTTCTTTTTCTGACTATTTCCTCTATTCGAGGGAAACCTTCCTATCTATAAGAAAAAACTAATGGCTATTGGGTCTACCTGAGAAGCTTCCTAATGAGAAAAAGAATATTAATTGGAAAAGAATGAATCTTTCTCAGGTTAACATTTTACTCTTGTTCAAAAAAGAATCTTAATAAAAAAGATGGAATCTTTCTCAAGTTAACATTTTACTCTTGTTCAAACTTTACAATATCTTTCTTTCTCTTACATTCCTTTATCTCTGACCACTCAAACATCTATGCATCTTTCCTTATCTTTTTAGAGTTTTCTTTTCCCACTTCCTTAGGTAACTTTTCTTAGTACTTATACTTTCTAGTTTCATAACTGAACTTGATCTTTTGTTAATAATTCAGGATGATTTCGAAAAGATCTTTTATTGCTTTATAATAAAGGATATTTAAATAGTCTAGGAATTCTTACTAAACTGTCTATAGAACTTTGAGGACATACTCGAGGATCGGATATTGGAGAGGTAGTGCCTTGCATACTAGTACCTCGGGCATACTACGTATACAAGACCCCAACACCCTACCCAGTGCAGTCACTGACTCCCTAGACCATACTCTGATACCATCTTTGTAACATCTCTGATCCCGATGATGCTATTGGCAGGGAATAGGCCGTACTATTACTCTTAGCCCTCGACTTACTGACTGTATATATCATTATTAACTTATCTCAATTATAGTTCAAACATGGGACCATTGCCCAAACTCATTTTAACATATATGTACCATTTGACTCATGTCATGTACTCAACACTTATCTGTTAGACATTATGACCCATAGCGTCACTGTTTTGTAAATGATATTGTATTATTGTACAAAATTAACTATGTGATAATGAAATTGCCTTTTGCCGTTTTGTAATTTATTTACTTTGATATATAAATGGCGAAAGTCCATATGATTAGTTCCGTATTGAGATGATATGAGACAGTATCAATACATAAAGGTTTAATCATTAAATATCCCTAGTCTGAGTATTATCGAGATCGGACATCGATAATGCGGAATAGACTAGTATTGCACTTGTGCACGTTGTGAGGGCACAATGGCATAGTTCTCATATATTTAAGTATAGGATACTTATGCAAGTGCGATAGGAGGTTGTGTTTTACCGATGGTACGGAAAACAGCTTCGCTCTGGATAGACCCGCGGAATCCCATTGGTAGTATGTCTGCGTGTCTATGGGAGGCCGCATCAGGGTAGGTGTATATGGTCTTAACCTGAGACTTGCATCGCTAGTACTTGCGACAATCGGTAAACTTTGGTTTTGGTGGTTGGGGGCTTTAACCAGTTCTGTGTTCACCACTTCTGGGTTTATCAGGAATCGTAGTGTACTGGGTGTGATGTCAAGATGGAAGTGTCACTTCAGACATATGGAGTTGATGATCACGCAGGATACAGAACTAGTGCTCTATAAAAGGTTGCAACCGTCGGGTCAATATGACTAGGTCAGGATTGCCCGATTTAAAGAGACTAGTTGCTTGATGTCCGATATATATTTCGTACGGGGCAGACACATTTCCAGCCCCAGGCCTAACATGTGATCGTCCGATACTGGATCGATGTACGCAATACTACGGTATACTACGCTTGATAAAGATCTAATATTCCAATAAGAATATTTCTGGAGAATTGGGTAGGCATCGCGCTTTGCTAGAAGCCAACCTTGTCTTGTAAATCGGTAAAAATGTAGTACAAGGTACGTACGTGTTCGGATTATCCGACGGCCGTATCTACTGCCAACATATCCAGAGATCTCTCGGGTCGCTTCCTGAAGATTCACCTATGATATTTGATTCGAACTTTATTAATCTTGGATTAATTACGGAGAAACTTTATCTTGGATAAAATGCCTTATTTTGAGAGAAAACGATTAATTTGGAATTAATCGATAAAATAATATATTCGATATATTAAACGAAATTAGATTTCGACGCGGAATTGAAATCGGATTTTAATTCGGGCAAACGAATTAATTTAGAATTAATTAGTTAGCGACGTGAATAGTGATTTCGCTAGGCGTAATTATTTAATTTACGTCGCGACGGAAATTCGTTAATTCAGAATTAGCGAAACCGAGCCCGAAAGTGTTTGCGGACACATTCGTATTTTGAAACGAGTGGGACCCGCAAGTCACATCGCGAAGTCACATCACTTGACATGACTTGGTGATAGATGTCACAAGTCACTTTATTAAAGTGACATCTAGTCACTATTCATGAAAGAAGTTGGTGAGGCCATTTAAGGCTTTTGGAGGGAGAATGATTTTCAATTTTTTGGAAAGTGATATACCAAATTTTGGTATTACTTTTCACTTTATCTTTTAGAAAGAAAACAAACAAAAACAAAATACTCTCCCTCTCTCTCTCATCTTTGCCGTGAACTTCCATAAGGCATAGAAGAAATTTTTTTTTCTTCAATTTCCTTTTGCTAGCACATTTATGATCAAAGGAGGTGATAGGGAAACCATCAAAGAGCTTGGAATACACAAAGCTTGGAGCTTCCACTCTTTTCTCCTCTTGGCCGAACCTATAAGGATCTTGGAGCTTCAACCTTTGTTCATCTTCTTCATCACAAAAGCTTTGTAAGTATGATTCCGCCATGCTTCAAGTTTAATATATATATTCATTTGTTGTATTTCATATGCTTATGCTTTCCTTGGGACAAATAATAGAAACCAACAATGGTATCATGGAGCCATGTTTAAGCATGAAATACATTAGGTTAAAATTTGGGTAAAATTGATTGAAGCATGTTCTTGTGAAATTTGATGAATGAGTATGCTTACATGTATATATAAAATGATATATATGGAATCAATTTTGATAAAAAATGCATTGGATGATTTTTCCCCAAAAACTTAGCCTTGGCCGAATGGGTGTATACATGGGATGTGTTGGAATTTTTTGTGTACAAGATCATTGGATGACTTAAAACGTATATGGGACGTAGATTAGTGATTCAATCGGATTGAAAAACAAATCGACACAAAAATTCTCACTTGGCCGAATACTAATGGACATGAAATGGACTTGATTTTTGTTCAAATTAATGTTGGACATGTGTTTTGAACAATAGATGATTAATAAATTAAATTGGTATTTGAAATATTTGGTTTAATGTATTAATCTTGGTTTTACACTTTAATTAATTGAATTTTAAAATTTGGAATATTGAAATTTAAATTAATGGGCTTAATTGTAAAATTGGGCTTGTACTATTATATTTGGGCATAATGGGCTTGGTTGGGCCAAGTAGATTTGGGCCAAAAGGATTGGATCCAATTTGGGCCTAAATCACTCCATTAAGTCCAAATATAGTATAATGGGCTTTAAAGTTTAATTGGGCCTTATGGGCTTGAAATTGATTTTGTGGCATTTAAGGGTGATTCCTTATTTGGGCTTGGTAATTGGGTTTGACCCACATTGACCAAAGCCCAAGCCTTAATAAATCAATTGAAAGCCCATCGGACTTTAATTAAACGAACATTGGATGTTAGTTGGGCTTTGAGACCCAATTAGATTAGATTTAGAATCAAAGTCTTTAAAGCACATTAAAAGTGTAAACATTTAATTTGGAATTAAATAATTGAATTAGTATTGAATACGAATTAAATTAGATTTAATAAGTAGTTCGATATAATTCGCGAATTCGTACCTTATGTACTTATTCTCAAACGAGTTGGACTCGCGCAAAATCAAAACCGTTGTTTGAACATTGGATGATCACTTTAACAAAGACTAATTAATTGGATTAGATTGGTTGTATAGCATGTCTTGATTGAATATATATGTATGTGATGTATGAATAGTGTATATCGGATGGATATTAGAAGGGAAAGGGTAATTTAAATTATTGTAAATTTAGAATTTATAAATTGGACCTGCGTGTCCAGCCTTATCTCTTTTATCTCTTTGTATTCTCTTCTCACCTAATTCCCCTCAATGCAAATGAGGTTTCTCTTATTGTATTATGTAATTGGGTAGAAGTAGAATAGTGCTAGCGGAGAGGAAAGGAGTGATTTGTTCTAGGAACAAGTTGTTTATATATCCATCCGCATATCACTATTAATTTACTTTACGCGCTTTATGATGTTTTAGAAGCATGCTTAAGGGTGTATGTTGATGAGACCTAACAAAGATAATAAATTGGTTGCCAATTACGCAAAAATCCCTCAATCTATATTAAGCGATTATCCTTCCATTGAATGATTCTTGTTCAAGATCCAATTGGCATTGGTTTGTTGGCCAAAGTCAAGACCTTGTCAATTAGGATGTACTTGAATCATGAGAGTTTTGTTCCACATCGGTGTTGTCCAAGTTGTGATTTGTTGGCCAAAGTCAAGATCACTTCTTGTCCAACGACATTGATTACGAAACTATCCTTGTCAATGGGTCCCGCTTAACTGGAATCATTAGGTTTGTTGTGCCAAAGCCAAGGCCTAGATGATTCGGAGGATATGGTTAAAAATGTATTAGATACATTGGCATAAGTAATATGTTTAGGACTTGGATGTCCACCTAACCGGATCTAGGAATTGGATTGGATCCAATTGATCTGTGAGATCTACCTAGTTAAATAGCATACAGCTTGTTGGCCAAAGTCAAGGTTGTGTGTTATTTAACGGGATCCTAGCCCACTAGGAAATAGGATTTCCCGAGTTCTCAACAGAGGGTTAGAGACTTGATGAAAATAGTGGGAGGCTAGTATGTGAATTTGCATTTCGTTCAGATACTTTGCCTTACGCGTCTTTCAAAATTATTTCGTCTATTTATTTAATTAGTTGGACTAATACATTGTTATTTTCTTGTAACAGTTTGACTGTACCCATTTTATCGTCAACTAGATAGTTAGACTGTCGTAGTTGAGATGGGAAGCAAAGGAAATGTGCGAGACATCATCATGGGTGATAATGTCTTTAAAGGCACAAACTTCGCTGACTGGGAAATGAACCTGAGGATTATCCTTGGGGCTGAGAGGCTACTGTATACTATACAGACACCTCTCCCGCCTAGACCCACTGAGCCACTTGAGCTGGAGTTATGGAAAACTCACAGCGAGGATTGTGACACAGCTCAGTCTGTTATGTTGGCTTCAATGACTCAACACTTTCGTCGCCAGAATAGGGACTTGGATCCTTACAACATGATGGCTAGATTGTATGATCTCCACCGCACCAATAAGCGGATGGAGAGGTATGAGTTGGTGAAGAAACTCTTCCGCACCCGAATGACTGAGGGCGCATCAGTTGAGGCCCACGGGACTCAAATGATCGCCGATATTGATGAGTTGGGCAAGTTGGGAATAGTCTTGGAGGCTGAGCTGACTATAGACATGCTCTTACAATCACTTCCTGATACTTGGAGACAAATCATAATCAACTATAAGTTGATGGACACGGATGACACTCTTGGAGAGCTGTTATCCATGTTGAAGGAGTCTGAGAAAGAACTCCAAAAGGGGGCTAAGCGCGAGGCGCACCATGCATCGACCTCCCAGGGGCCAAAGGCTGGGCTTAAGGCAACTGGAGGGGTGAGGAGAAAAAAACATAAGAACAAGGGCAAAGGCAAGTTGACAAAGGCTTCTGGGAAGCCAAGGGACAGGTCTCAAGATGTCTGCCTCAAATGCGGCAAAAGGGTCATTGGAAACGTGACTGCCGAGGGCAAGGGACACAAGGAGGATATCAAGGCAGGCAAGGCACTAGCCTCTGGTATGTTTGTTATTGAAATAAATATGACTACTTCTAGTCTTAAAAATTGGATTTTTGATTCTGGTTGTGCTGCTCATATTTGTACTGATTTTCAGGATCTGCAGAATAGCAGGATGCTGGATTCAGGGGAGGTTGATCTACGAGTCGGAAACGGAACACCAGTTGCTGTTTTGGCTGTAGGGACTTTTGTTTTGGAACTGCCCTCGGGGCATGTACTTAAACTTTTGAACTGTTATTATATACCTAGTTTAACTAGGAATATCATATCTGTATCTTTGTTAACCCAGCATGGTACACTTTTGTATTTAGAAACACTGGGTGTTATTTATATAAAAATGATGCAGAAATTTGCACTGTTGTTGCAAATAATGGTCTTTATATTTTGAATATAAATGAATCTCCTAAACATAAAATGACAAACAAAAGGCTCAAAAGGAGTAATCTAAAAGATGAAGCTTACATGTGGCATTGTCGTCTAGGACACATCAACAAGACTCGCATATCCACACTTTCGAAGAGTGGGTACTTGGACGAATTTGATCCTAATTCATATGATGTCTGCGAATCTTATCTTTTAGGCAAAATGCCTAAATCACCTTTTAGCGGTAAAGGTGAACGTGCCACAGAACTATTAGCCCTCGTTCATAGTGACGTTTGTGGGCCCATGTCTAGCCAGGCTAGAGGTGGATATCTTTACTTCGTAACCTTTACGGATGATGCATCGCGTTATGGTTATGTGTATCTAATGAGACACAAGTCGGAAACCTTTGAGAAATTCAAAGAGTTTCGACACGAAGTAGAAAAACAAACAGGCAAGAGTATTAAAGCATTAAGCATTGCGGTCGGACCGTGGTGGCGAATACTTAAGTTATGAGTTTCAAGATTACTTGAAAGAATATGGTATTCTTTCACAGTGGACTCCTCCTGGAACACCGCAATTAAACGGTGTGTCTGAACGGAGAAACCATACCTTGTTAGACATGGTAAGGAAGGTCGATGATGAGTCGCACTGAGCTACCCATATCCTTCTGGGGATACGCATTAAGCAGTGCAGTACTTATTTTGAATAAGGTTCCGTCAAAGTCTGTTGAACAGACTCCATATGAGATATGGACAGGAAGGAAACCGGTTTCTCTTTCCTGAAGATTTGGGGATGCTGGGCATATGTTAAACGTTTGGAAGGAACCAAACTAGAACCCAAATCAGATAAATGCCTTTTCGTGGGATATCCTAGGGAAACCAAAGGATATTACTTCTATCACCCACAAGAGAACAAAGTATTTGTTGCTCTACATGCATTTTTCCTTGAGAAGGAATTCCTAGATGCAGTGGTAAGTGGGAGGAAAGTGGAGCTCGATGAAAATTGTAGTGATACTGTTCCTGGCAATGAATCAACGACGGAACATGAACAGACCATCCGGGATGAGTCTGTACCATAATCTTCATATACACAAGGACCGCGTAGGTCGGAGAGAGTCAGGACAATACCTGAGAGGTATGGGTACCTGATCTCGCCTCATGTAGATATTAATCTTATTGAGGATAATGAACCAACTACGTATGAGGAAGCAATACAGGATATTGATTCCGCTTTATGGCAAGAAGCCATGAAGTCCGAGATGGATTCCATGTATGCCAACCAAGTTTGGACACTGGTTGATGCACCAGAAGGTGTAAAGCCTATTGGATGCAGATGGATCTTCAAGAAGAAGACCGACATGGATGGCAACGTGCAATACAAAGCTAGGCTTGTAGCAAAGGGGTATCGTCAACAATATGGTGTTGATTATGACGAAACTTTCTCACCCATTGCCATGATTAAATCCATTCGGATAATGCTTGCAATAGCTGCATATTCCGATTACGAGATATGGCAGATGGACGTTAAAACCGCTTTCCTTAACGGAAACCTTTTGGAGGATGTTTATATGCAACAGCCTGACGATTTTATCGTACCTAGACTTGCAAACAAGGTTTGTAAGTTAAATCGATCCATTTATGGATTGAAGCAAGCATCACGGTCATGGAATCAGCGTTTTGATGAGATCATAAAAGAATATGATTTCGTGCAAAACGCAGATGATCCTTGTGTATACAAGAAGGTTAGTGGGAGAGCACTGACTTTTATTGTCCTTTATGTCGACGATGTATTGCTTATAGGCAATGACATTCCCATGTTAACGTCGGTGAAAGCTTGGCTTTCATTAAAATTCTCCATGAAAGATCTGGGAGAAGCAGCCTTTATTCTGGGAATAAAGATCTACCGGGATAGATCTAGAAAGCTGCTTGGACTCTCCCAGAGTACATATATTGACAAAGTGTTGAAGCGATTCAGCATGGATCAATCCAAGAAGGGATTGATGCCAATGTTACGTGGTATCTCTCTCTCTAAGGACATGTGTCCTAAGACTCAAGAAGAGAGAGATAACATGAGTCGGATACCGTTCGCCTCGGCAGTCGGATCGATCATGTATGCCATGATATGTACGCGACCTGATGTGTCATATGCTTTGAGCATGTGCAGTCGCATCAGGCCGATCCAGGTGAAGGTCACTGGATGGCAGTTAAGAATATCCTTAAGTATCTTAGACGAACTAAGGATGCTTTCTTAATTTACGGAGAAGGAGAACTTGCGGTATCTGGGTATGCCGATGTAATTTTCCAAACCGACAAGGACGACTTCAAGTCGCAATCCGGGTACATTTTTTGTTTGAATAACGGAGCAGTGAGCTGGAAATCTTCCAAGCAAGATACTGTTGCCGATTCAACAACAGAAGCGGAGTATATCGCTGCATCGGAAGCAGCAAAGGAGGCAGTTTGGATCAGAAAATTCCTAATCGGATTAGGAGTAGTTCCGTTAGCAGCTGAGCCCGTTCCATTGTATTGTGACAATAACGGGGCTATAGCACAAGCTAAGGAACCAAGGTCTCATCAACGATCCAAGCATGTTCTTCGGCGTTACCATCTGATTCGGGAGATTATACATCGTGGCGATGTAAAGGTCGAGAAGGTCGCATCAGATAACAACATTGCAGATCCGCTGACGAAGGCTGTTTATATCCGCAAGTGTTTGAACGACATATACATAGTTCAGGTATTAGATGCTTGAGTGACTGGCTATAGGCCAAGTGGGAGATTGTTAGACATTATGACCCATAGCGTCACTGTTTTGTAAATGATATTGTATTATTGTACAAAATTAACTATGTGATAATGAAATTGCTTTTGCCGTTTTGTAATTTATTTACTTTGATATATAAATGGCGAAAGTCCATATGATTAGTTCCGTATTGAGATGATATGAGACAGTATCAATACATAAAGGTTTAATCATTAAATATCCCTAGTCGGAGTATTATCGAGATCGGACATCGATAATGCGGAATAGACTAGTATTGCACTTGTGCACGTTGTGAGGGCACAATGGCATAGTTCTCATATATTTAAGTATAGGATACTTATGCAAGTGCGATAGGAGGTTGTGTTTTACCGATGGTACGGAAAACAGCTTCGCTCTGGATAGACCCCGCGGAATCCCATTGGTAGTATGTCTGCGTGTCTATGGGAGGCCGCATCAGGGTAGGTGTAAATGGTCTTAACCTGAGACTTGCATCGCTAGTACTTGCGACAATCGGTAAACTGTGGTTTTGGTGGTTGGGGGCTTTAACCAGTTCTGTGTTCACCACTTCTGGGTTTATCAGGAATCGTAGTGTACTGGGTGTGATGTCAAGATGGAAGTGTCACTTCAGACATATGGAGTTGATGATCACGCAGGATACAGAACTAGTGCTCTATAAAAGGTTGCAACCGTCGGGTCAATATGACTAGGTCAGGATTGCCCGATTTAAAGAGACTAGTTGCTTGATGTCCGATATATGTTTCGTACGGGGCAGACACATTTCCAGCCCCAGGCCTAACATGTGATCGTCCGATACTGGATCGATGTACTCAATACTACGGTATGCTACGCTTGATAAAGATCTAATATTCCAATAAGAATATTTCTGGAGAATTGGGTAGGCATCGCGCTTTGCTAGAAGCCAACCTTGTCTTGTAAATCGGTAAAAACGTAGTACAAGGTACGTACGTGTTCGGATTATCCGACGGCCGTATCTACTGCCAACATATCCGGAGATCTCTCGGGTCGCTTCCTGAAGATTCACCTATGATATTTGATTCGAACTTTATTAATCTTGGATTAATTACGGAGAAACTTTATCTTGGATAAAATGCCTTATTTTGAGAGAAAACGATTAATTTGGAATTAATCGATAAAATAATATATTCGATATATTAAACGAAATTAGATTTCGACGCGGAATTGAAATCGGATTTTAATTCGGGCAAACGAATTAATTTAGAATTAATTAGTTAGCGACGTGAATAGTGATTTCGCTAGGCGTAATTATTTAATTTACGTCGCGACGGAAATTCGTTAATTCAGAATTAGCGAAACCGAGCCTGAAAGTGTTTGCGGACACATTCGTATTTTGAAACGAGTGGGACCCGCAAGTCACATCGCGAAGTCACATCACTTGACATGACTTGGTGATAGATGTCACAAGTCACTCTTTTAAATTGACATCTAGTCACTATTCATGAAAGAAGTTGGTGAGGCCATTTAATGGCTTTTGGAGGGAGATTTGATTTTCAATTTTTTGGAAAGTGATATACCAAATTTTTGGTATTACTTTTCACTTTATCTTTTAGAAAGAAAACACAAAAACAAAATGCTCTCCCTCTCTCTCTCATCTTTGCCGTGAACTTCCATAAGGCATAGAAGAAATTTTTTTTCTTCAATTTCTCTTTTGCTAGCACATTTATGATCAAAGGAGGTGATAGGGAAACCATCAAGAGCTTGGAATACACAAAGCTTGGAGCTTCCACTCTTTTCTCCTCTCTGGCCGAACCTATAAGGATCTTGGAGCTTCAACCTTTGTTCATCTTCTTCATCACAAAAGCTTTGTAAGTATGATTCCGCCATGCTTCAAGTTTAATATATATTCATTTGTTGTATTTCATATGTTTATGCTTCCTTGGGACAAATAATAGAAACCAACATTATCTACAATACAACCATGGCAATAAAATTAAACATATTACAAATGAAATCTTTACTATATATTATGCAAAATACATAGCTTTACATGACTCTAACTGAAGTCTAACTCTATACACACTCTGGTGGACTCAAACTTTCTAGTGACTACCATCAATATCCATCATCCCTAGCTTGTCCTCCAGAGCCTTGGAAAATAAAACGCTGGGATGGGGTTAGATCATTTGAACGATCTAAGTGAGTGGACGATAAATACTGGAATACTATAATGAAAATATTTAATTCAAAAACCAAAGTGCTTTCAGAGAACCAAAGTATATGAAAATCTTTTTGCTTGTCTGAAAACTCTGAACTATTTTTAGAAAACTTATCTGGAATTTCTTTCATAAAACTTAACTTTTCTAAAATCTACATTTGAAAGTCCGGTTCAATAAACTTATATCTGAAAGATCTGTTCTGAAAACTATTTCTAAAATATCTATTTTCTGAAAACTATTTCTAATATATGATCTCTGAAAACTATTTTCTGAAAACCAGATATCTGAAAACTGTTTTGTCTCTGAAAAACTTGACTTATGAGGCGTTACATATCATCGTCCCCCCATACGCCTAACGAGAGCCAGGAGTGAAAATTCATGACGGTGTTACATATCGCCATCCCCAAATCATGCCACTCTTGTCTTTGGAATTGGTGGTCTTGGGGCGTTACTTATCGTCGTCCCCTAAGCCGCTGAACTAGAACTTGGGATGCGGATCTATACTACCCTCCAGGCTCTGAAACTAGGATCTAAAGGCATCTTACCCTAGTCTTGAACTAAGATCTAGGTGTTGGATAATTATGACTCATAGCATCACTATTTGTATAGAACACTGTGTTATTGTACAAATTAACTAAGTGACAAAGGAAATTGCTCTTTTATCATTTGTAATTGGATTACCAAGATATATAAATGATAGAAGGTCCTTATGATTAGTTCCGGATTGAGATGATATGAGACAGTATCAATCCACGAAGGTTTAATCATTAAATATCTCTAGTCGTAGTATTATCGAGATTAGACATCGATAATGCGGAATAGACTAGTATTACACTTGTGCGCGTTGTGAGAGCATAACGGTATAGTTCTCATATATTTAAGTATTGGATACTTATGCAAGTGTGATAGGAGGTTGTGTTTTACCAATGGTACGGAAAACAACTTCGCTCTAGATAGACCCATCGGAATTCCATTGGTAGTATAACTATGTGTCTATGGAAGTCCGAATCAGGGTAGGTGTATTTGGTCTTAACCTGAGACTTGCACCGCTAATACTTGCGACAATCAATATACTTTAGTTTTGGTCATCCAGGGATTTAACAGGTTCTATGTACGCCTCTTCTGGGTATATTGAGAATCGTAGTGTATTGGGTGTGATGTCAAGATGGAAGTATCACTTCAGTTATAGTGGAGATGATGATCACGTAGGATACGGAACTAGTACTCTTAAGTACTGCAGTCATCAGGATAATATGACTATGTCATGTTTATCCGATTATAGAGAGTAGTTACCAGACATCCGATATGTGCTTCGTACGGGACAGACACTATTCCAGCCCCAAGCCTTGGACGTGAACATCTGATACTGGATCGAAATATGCAATACTATGTATACTACGCCTGATATAGATTATAATATTCCTTTAAGAATATTCTGGAGAATTGGGTAGGCATGGCGCTTTGCTAGAAGCCAACCAAGTCTTGTAAATCGCTAAAAACGTAGTACTAGGTACGTGCTGTTGGACAATTATGACCCATAGCGTCACTATTTGTACAGATCATGGTGTTGTTGTACAAATTAACTATGTGACAAAAGAGATTACACTCTTATCACTTTTGATTAGATCACCTAGATGTATAAATGATGAGAGGTCTCTTTGATTTGTTCCTGAACGGAGAATGATACGAGACAGTATCAGTCCACGAAGGATAAATCATTAAATATCCATAGTCAGAGTATTATCGAGATTAGACGTCGATAAATACGTAAAAGACTAGTATTGCACTTGTGCGCGTTATGAGGGCATAACGGCATAGTTCTTATATATTTGGGTATTTGATACTCATGCAAGTGTAGTATGAGGTTGTGTTTCACCGATGGTACGGGAAACAGCTTCGCTCTGGATAGACCCCCTCGGAATTCCATTGGTAGTATGACAATATATCTATGGAAGTCCGAAATCAGGGTAGGTGTATTTAGTCTTAACTTGAGACTTGCACCGCTAATACTTACGACAATCAATATACTTTGGTTGCGGTCGTCCAGGGCTTTAACAGATTCTGTGTACGCCAATGCTGGGTATATAGAGAATCGTAGTGTGTTGGGTGTGATGTCAAGACGGAAGTATCACTCCAGTCTTAGTGGAGATGATGGTCACGTAGGATACGGTATTAGTACTCTTAAATACTGCAGCTATCTGGATAAAATGACAAGGTCAGGTTTATCCGATTATAGAGACTAGTTACCAGACATCCGACATGTGCTTCGTATGGGGCAGACACAATTCCAGCCCCAGGCCTAGCACGTGATCATCCGATACTGGACAGAAATACGCAATACTACGTATACTACGCCTGATACAGATCCTTTATTCCTATAAGGATATTTCTGGAGAATTGGGTAGGCATGACGCTTTGCTAGAGGCCAACCTTGTCTTGTAAATCGGTAGAATGTAGTACGAGGTACTTACGTGTTCGGATAGTTCGACGACTGAATTTACTGCCAATATATTCGGGGATCTCATGGGTCGCTTCCCAAAGATTCACCGATGACGTATGACTCGCACTTTAATTAATCTGGGATTAATTAGAAGAGAGAGAGAATTAATCTGGGATTAATTTTGGAGATATCTTATCTAGGATAAAATATCAATTAAAGAGAGATAACGATTAATTTGGAATTAATCGATAATTTAAAATATTCGATATATTAAACGAAATTGGATTTCGACGCGGAATTAAAATTGGATTTTAATTCGGGCGAACGAATTAATTTAGAATTAATTCGTTAGTGATGTGAATAGTAATTATGCTTGGCATGATTATTTAATTAAATTAGATTTAATTACGTCGCAACGGAAAATTCGTTAATTTGGAATTAGCGAACCCGAGCCCGAGATTATTTGCAAGCGCATTCGTATTTCGAATTCGAGTGCGGCACTTAAGTCAAATCAAGCGTCAAATTATTAGTCGCATCAAGCGTCAAATCGCTAGTCATTTCAAGCGTCAAATCACTTGTCACTTTGAGTGATGTGACTTGACAACTTGAATTATGTGACTTGACCACATGATAGATGTGACTTGATGGAGGTTGATATGGCTTTAACTTTTTTGACTTTTTGAAAGCCAAATTAAAGTGAAATTCAATTGAAATTCACAAAGGTGTATAAGATACACTTAAAGCCAAAATGTAAATTCACTTCACACTTTTTCTCTCTTTCCTCCCAACTCTTTCTTCTCTCTTTTCTACCTTCTAGTCACGCCCAATGGGCTGTGAAACTGCCCAATGCCGTGAGCAGCAAGGGGGTTAAGGAGTTGATTTTATGGCAAAATCGGAGGTGCTAGCACACTTAGAAGACATACGAAGGTGATAGGGAAACCCACCCACGAGCCGGGAATCATTTGACGAAGATTGACTCAATATCTGAAAATGGTGAGCCCAAAATCTGCACTGCAGTGGCCGAATTTGGAGGGCAGAATTTCATTTTTGCTCATCACCGCATCGACTCAACAGATCATTGTGAGTATTTCGCACCTCCGTTGATTGTATTCACATTTATTTTCATGCTTATAATCGATCTTGGGACCTTAACAGAGACCAACACGTACGTATTCGGATAGTCCGATAACCAAATTTACCACCCAAATATTCGGGGATCTCATAGGTCACTTCCCGAAGATTCACCGATGATGTATGACTCGCACTTTATTAATCTGGGATTAATTAGATGAGAGAGAAAATTAATATGTGATTAATTAAGGAGATATTTTATCTGGGATAAAATATTATTTAAAGAGAGAGAACCATTAATTTGGAATTAATCGGTAAATTAATATATTTGATATATTAAAACGAAATTAGATTTCGACGCGGAATTGAAATTAGATTTTAATTCGGGCGAATGAGTTAATTTAGAATTAATTCGTTAGCGATGTGAATAGTGATTTTGCTAGGGATAATTATTTAATTACGTTACAATGGAAAATTCGTTAATTTGAAATTAGCGAATCCGAGTCCGGGAGTGTTTGCGGGTGCACTCGCATTTCAAATCGAGTGGGGCCCACAAGTCACATCAAGCGTCAAATCATTTGTCACTTTGATTGATGTGATGTCTAATCACTTTGAGTGATGTGACAACTAGTCACTTTGAGTGATTGATGGTAGTGGTTGGATGGCTTAATTGCCATTGTACCTTTTGACTTTGGAAATTCAAATTTGGTATATGTTTATTATTGATTTAGAAAATCAAATCCAACCAACACTTTCTCTCCTTCCCTCCCCCACTATCTCGGCCAAGAGGCCATTTTCTCTCTTTTGTTCTTCATAAAACCGTGAGCAAGGAGGAGCAAAATGAAATATTTGTGGCAAATCTTTCCAATGCCAGCACATGAAGAGTCATCCAAAGGTGATAGGGAAATAAACCCTTGAGCATGGAATCCATCACCAAGCTTGGAGCTTGACCGAATCTTGGAACACCAAGGGAGAAGCCATGGCCGAAACTTCAAGAAGCTTGAAGAAATTTTTTGTTGTTCGTTGCATCCAAGCAGATCGTTGTAAGTATGATTCCACCATGCTTTTACAAGTATTCACATATATGTTTCATTGCTTGATTTGATCCTTGGGACTTTATAGAAACCCAACAATGGTATCTTGAGCCATTTTGAGCATGTAACTTGATTAGGATAAAATTTGGGTAAATTGAATTTGAGCATGCTTGAGTGAAATTACTTGTTTGAGCATGCTTGTTAATGAATGACTTGGAGTTATTTGTGATCAATTTTGTGAAAATGGATTGGATCATTTTTTCCCCAAAATGTGAGGCTTGGCCGAGATATATACATGCCCTAATGTCATGGTATTTTGTTTTTTTGACCATTGGATGAGTTGGAAAACATTTGGTTATGTTGATTGTGGATTTAATTGGATTGAAACCGAATCGGACAAATAAAACCCCAAAATACCGAGACTTGATAAACATGAAAATGATTGATTTTTTGATTCAAATGTGTTGGACATGTGTTGATGATAATGAACATAATTAATTGTGTAAATTAGTGTTTTGGAAATATTAATTTGGGTAATTAATTATGGCATACACTTTAAATTAATTAATTGTGAAATTTGGAATTTTGTAATTTAATTAATTGGGCTTATTTTGGAATTGGGCCTTAAAAGTTGTAATTGGGCTTAATGGGCTTGGTTGTACCAAGATTGGTTTAGGCTAAATTGGTTGGATCCAATTGGGCCCAAAACCATTTCCATAAAGTCCAATTATGACTTAATGGACCTTTAAATTTAATTGGGCCTAAATTGGTTTCTTGGAAAATAAGGGTGATTCCTTAAATAGGCTTTGGTATTTGGGTTTGACCCATATTGACCAAAAGTCCATGCCTTAAAAATTAATTAAATTCCCATTGGACTTTAATTAAATTGACATTGGATGTTAATCGGGCTTTGAGACCCGTAACGATTAGATTTAGAATCTAGGTCGTAAAGGTTCGTTGATAATGTGTATTATTTAATTTAGAATTAAATAAATGAATTAGTATTAAATACAAATTGAATTGGATTTAATGTTGTAGTTTAATATAATTCAAGAATTCGTACTTTGAGTACTTTTTCGAAAAATGAGTTTGACTCATGTAAAATCAAATCGTTGTTTGAACATTGGATGGTCATTAATTTTCAGATTAATTAATTGGATTAGATTGATTGATAATATGCTTGTGTGAATACATGATTGTGATGCATGAATAATGTATATCGGATGGATATTAGAAGGGTGAGGGCAATTTTAGAAATTATTGTAATAAATTTAGAATCTATTAATTGGACCTGCGTGTCCAGCCTTATACCTCTTGACTCTGTGTATTCTCTTCCCACCTATTCCCCTCAATGTAAATGAGGTTTCTTTAGAAGTGTTATGTAATCGGGTAGAAGTAATACTTGTGCTAGCAGGAGAGAGGAAATGGAGAGATTTGTTCTAGGAACAAAGTGTTTAAGTATCCATCCGTATATCATTATTATATTTATTTATATGCGCCTTATTATGTTTTTAGAATGCATATTTAAGGGTGTATGATGATGAGACCTTAACAAAGATAATAAATTAATTGCCAATTTACGTGAAAAAACCCTCAAAACATATTAAGTGTTTTTCCTTCCATTGACTGATTCTTACTCAAGATCCAAGACTGGCACTGGTTTGTTGGCCAAAGTCAAGACCTTTGTCCATCGCGGATGTGTTTGAATCATGAAGGCTTTGTTCCATATCGGTGTCTTGTCCAAGTTGTGATTTGTTGGCCAAAGTCAAGATCATTTCCTGTCCATCGACATTGATTATGAAGCTTTCCAAGGTCAATGGATTCCGTTTAACTGGGATCATTAAGTTTGTTGTACCAAAGCCAAGGCTTAGTTGATTCAGAGGAAAAAGGTTAGGTAATATATTGGATATATTGGCATATATAAGATATATGTTTCGGACTTGGATGTCCACCTACTGGATCTAGGAATTGGATGGGATCCAATTGATCTTAGAGATCTACCTAGTTAATTATCATACAATTTGTTGGCCAAAGTCAAGATTGTGTGTTATTTTAGAGGCTCATAGCCCACTAGGAAACTAGGTTTCCCGAGTACTCAACAGAGGGTTAGAGGCTCGCTGAAAAATAGTTGGAAGCAAGTATTAGATTTGTAATTTCGTTTAGATACTTGCCATACGCGCTCATTTCAAATTTTTCGTCAATAAATTAATATATTAGTTGGACTAATATTTAAAGTTGTTTTAATTTAACAGTTGGACTGTATTCAAACTATTTCAATTAATAGTTGATTTTATAATTGGATTATAGTAATCAATGTAATTGAATTTAATCAATTAAATTATAGTTGATTATATAGTTAGACTATAGTAATCATTATAATAAATAGTACCTAAAAATCATTGATTAAATAGTTGGACTATTAAAATCAAGATAATTGAAAGATTAGTGTTTAAAACATAATCTTGGGTGAAAATGTATTTAAACGACTTTAATTTTCAAATTGGGAATAATGAATCAAGATAGTCCTGAAAACTGAGAAGTTACTTTATTTGATAAAATAACATCTTGGGCCTAAATCCGGAGTTAAGTAAATAGTAGAACATGATATTTGGAATATTCATGTGATAATAACTTTAGTGCTTAATCTGTTATCCTTGCCAAAATGACTCATTAATTTCGTCGTCATAACTAACGATTAGATCTTTAAACCATGATGTTGAAATTGAAGGATCTTCATAGGTCTATACTTAGATCTTAGAAGCATTAATTGCAATAAAAAAAAACTCTTGGAAAGTTAATGGCTATGCTCAAGGAGCCAAAGCCAAAGTTTGTAATAAGGCAAAAAGCGCAAGACGCATCTTACTTCGACATCCTAGAAGGCAAAGGCTTGCCTAAAGACTTCTAAGATGTAGAAAAGAGCAAAAGGTAAAATCATCACAGTCTTCTAGGAAGACAAAGGACATATCCCAAGTTGTCTGCCTAAACTATGGCAAACTGGGTCACTGAAGCGTGACTGCCGTATGGACAAGGCAGACATGAAGGAATTGAAGACGGGCAAGGCTCTAACTTCAAATATGTTTGTTATAAACATGTTCACTACTAGTATTAAAATTGGATTTTAAATACTGGATGTGGTACATAAATATGTACTGGTGTGTAGAATCTGCTGATAAGCAGGATACTGACTTCAGATGAGATTTATCTGCGAATCGGAAACGGAACGAAAGTCATTGTTTTAACCGTAGAAATCTTAATTTTGGAACTACCATTAGGGCATGTACTTAAATTAAGAAATTGTTATAAAGTAACTAGTTTGACTAGAAATATTATCTCTATATCGAGTATAACTTGTTGCGAGTATACCATTATATTCTAGCACACTAAAGTGTTTTATTTTATAAAGATGATATTGAGATAAACACATTAGATGTAAATAACAGTATTTATATTTTGAATATAAATGAATCTCAAACATATAACATAACAAACTAATAGCTCGAACTGAACTAATCAGTTGAGACTTATATGTGGCATTATTGTCTGGGACACAATTAAACAAGACTCATATATCCACACTTTTGAAGAGTGGGTACTAGGACAGATTTGATTCCATTCAAATGAAGTCTACGAATCTAGTTTATTGGGCAAAGTGCCTAAAACACCTTTTATTTGGTAAAAGTGTAGGTGTCACCGATCTGTTAGCCATCGTTCATGGTGACGTAAGTGGGCCCATATCTAGCTAGGCTAGAGGTGGATATGAATATTTCGTAACCTTTACGGATGTGGCATCGCTTTATGGTTACGTGTTTCCTTTAAAACACGAATCGGTAACTTTTACAGTTTCGACATGAAGTAGACAAACAGATCGGCTAAAGTATTTAACATCATGATTGGACCGTGATGAAAATACTTAAGCAATAAGTTTCTCAAAAAATTGAAAGAGTATAGTATTCTTTCAATGAGGACTCCTCACGGAACACGTCAATTTGACGGTGTTTCCGAACATAGAAACCGAACCTTATTGGACATTGTAAGGTTAATAATGAGTCACTCTGAGCTACCATTTTCCTTCGAGGGATAAATATTAAACAGTGCAATACTTATTTTGAATAAGGTTCCATAATAATCTGTTTGACAGATTTCTTATTAGATATGAATAGGAAAGAAACCAGGTTTTCTCATTCCTGAAGATTTGGGATGCTAGGCATACGTTTGGATGATACCAAACCGAAACCCAAATCGGATAAGTGCCTAATTGTAGGTTGTCCAAAGGAAACCAAAGTATAGTACTTATACATCTCACAAGAGAACAATTTAATTGTTGCTCACCATGCGGTTTTCCTAAGAGTAATACCCATATGCAGTGGTAAGTGGGAGGATAGTAAAACTCGATGAAAATCGGAGTAATACTATTCCAGGCACCGATTCCTTAATGGAACACAAATAGTTCATCAAGGATGAAACTATACCAGTAATCTTCGAATACACAAGAACCCCGTAGGTCGGACAGAGTCAGAAAACAACCTGGGGTTCTCACCTCATAAAGATATCAATCTTATTGAGGAATACGAACTGACTACGTATGAGGAAGTGATACAAGGTATCGACTCCCTATTATGGCAAAGTGTCATGATGTCCGAAATGCATTCCATGTACATCAACTAAGTTTGGACACTAGTTGAATTACCGCAAGGAATTGTGCCTATAGGTACTAAAAAGTCTTCAAGGAAGACATGCATGGAAGGCAACAAACCACGTACAAAGCTAGGCTTGTAACGAAAAGGTATTTTTATCAATATTGTGTCGATCACGACAAAACCTTTTACCTATTGCCACGGTAAATCCATTTGGATAATGCTTGATGATGCTACATGTTTCATTTATGAAATGTGGTAGCTGAACGTCAAAATCGCTCTCCTTAAACGGAAACCTTTTGGAGGATGTTTACAACATCCTGACGGTTTTGTCATACCAAAACGAGCAAAAAAGGTTTGCAATTTATTCGATCCATGGATAGATTGAAGCAAGCATTGGGTTCTTGGAACTATCGCTTTGATGTAATCATAATGGTATATAATTTAATTCAAAACGAAGATAATTCTTGTATGTTAGTGTTCCTAGAACATGCCAAGGATCTAATAAGCATGAAAACAACGGATTAATATCATTATAAGTTGCGGAATATACTTACAATGAACGGATTTGAGCTTTTAAATTTTTGAGAAGATGATCTCCCAGAACCAACCTTTGTAGATTTCAAGCTTTGAGTTAGTTTCCTTATCACCTTTGTTGAGTTGTACAAGTGCTAGCTTTGTTGATTTGAAATAAAATCCAAAGAGAGGTGGAAGAGAAGCTCACGCCCAATGCATGTGTGCTAGGGTTTGTGTTGTGTGAAAATGTTACAAAAGAGAGAGAGAGAATTGGTTTTGGTAAAAGGCTTTTACCTTTTTTACCTAAACTTGGTAGTTGGGTAAATGGTTTTACCAAAACCATTACAAGTTGGTTGAGTGGTAGGTGGCTTGGAATAAATGCCAACTACCATATGTGAAGTGGGCCCCATATTTGAATTCAAAATTCAAATGTCTCTACGAACATTTGCCGCGGCTCGGTTCCGTTTAATCCGATTAAACGAACTTTTATCTCTAAATAATTAAATCTAATTTAATTAAATAACGATGCCTCGCAAATATATTACGAACGTCGTTTACGAATTAATTCTAAATTAATTCGTTCCTTCGTATTAAAGTCCGACTTTAATTTTGTAATGAAATCCAATTCATATTAATATATCCGATATATTAATTTTAGCCCATTCAAATAAATTAAATAGAAAAATCAAATTAAACTATTAAATTTATTTGACCGATTAATTCCAAATTAATTGCGTTCGCTCTCTTACGAACATATTTAATCCCAGATTAAATAAAGCTTCAATTAATCCCAGATTAATTTTCTCTCTCTTAATTAATCACAGATTAATTCTAATCGAGTCAACTGTCATCGGTGGATCTTTGGGAAGCGACCCAAGAGATCTCTGGATATGTTGGCAGTAAATCCGGTTATCGGACTATCCGATAAAGTGAGTACCTCGTACCACGTGTTTACCGATTTACAAGATATGGTTGGCTTCTAGCAAAGCACCGTGCCTCCCAATTCTCCAGAAATATTCTTACTGGAATATATAATTTATATCAGACGTAGAATACGTAGTATAGCGTATTGCGATCCAGTATCAGATGTCACGTGCAAGGCCTGTGGCTGGAATAGTGTCTGCCCCGTACGAAGCACATATCGAATATCAAGCAACTAGTCTCTTTGAATCGAATAATCATGACCTTGTCATATTATCCCGATGGTTGCAACACAATAGAGAACTAGTTATGAATCCCTGTGTGATCATCATCTTCATATGTCTGAAGTGATACTTCCGTCTTGACATCACATCCAATACACTACGATTCTTAATAAACCCAATAGAGGCATACACAGAACCTGTTAAAGCCCTGGACGACCAAAACCAAAGTTTATCGATTGTCGCAAGTACTAGCGATGCAAGTCTCAGGTTAAGACCAAATACATCTACCCTGAAGCGGACTCCAATAGACACATATATATACCACCAATAGGATTCCGCGGGGTCTATCCAGAGCGAAGCTGTTTTCCGTACCATCGGTAAAACACAACCTCCTATCGCACTTGCATAAGTATCCTATACTTAAACATATGAGAACTATGCCGTTATGCCCTCACAACGTGCACAAGTGCAATACTAGTCTATTCCGCATTATCGATGTCCAGTCTCGATATTACTACGACTAGGGATATTTAATGATTAAACCTTTATGGATTGATATTGTCTCATATCATCTCAATCTGGAACTAATCATATGGACTTTTACCATTTATATATGAAAGTAAATAAATTACGAAATGGTAAAAGGTAATTTCATTACTACATAGTTAATTTTGTACAAAAACACAATGTCTTTTACAAATAGTGACGCTATGAGTCATAATTGTCTAACATTGTGTATATAAGAAGGTTAGTGGGAGCGCACTGACAGTGAATGTCCTAAAAATGATGACCTGTCATTTCTTGGAAATGATATTCCCATAATACAATCGGTGAAAGCTTAGCTTTCATAAAAATTCACCGTAGAATTCTTGAGAAAGATAACCTTTATTCTAGGAATAAAGATCTACTAGGTTAGATCTAAAGGTTGTTAGTACTCTCCAAGAACTCGTACATTAAAATAAATGTACGCGACCTACTGTCTCATGTGCTTTGAGCATATGGAGTCAAAATCAGGCCAATCCATGAGATGGTCACTGGATTGATGTTGAGGACATCCTTTAGTATCTTAGACGAACTAAGGATACAGTCTTATACTATGGAGAAGGCGAACTTGAAGTGACTAGGTTCACTATTGCAAGTTTCCTAACCGATAAAAATGACTATAAGTCACAAAAGGGTACTATATAGTTTGAATAACGGAACGGTTAGCTGGAAATCTTCTAAGCAAGATACTGTTACCGAATAAACAATAAAAGCGGAATATTGCTGCCGCTGAGGCAGCAATAGAAGCCTTTTGGATCGATAATAAATCTAATTAGATTAGAGTTGTTCTGTTAGCAGCTGAGCTAGGCTACAACACAGGCTAAAGAATTAATGGTCTCATCAACGATCCAAACATATACTTCAATTATACATCTGATTCGTTCCGATCATACATCGTGGCAATGTGATGATCGAATAAATCGCATCAGATGATAATTATGCAAATCCGCTGACGAAATCTGTTTCCCAGTAGAAGTTTGAGCCACCCGTACATAGTTCAGGTGTTAGACACCTGAGTGATTGGCTATAGGCCAAGTGGGAGATTGTTGGACAATTATGACCCATAACATCACTATTTGTACAGAACACGGTGTTATTGTACAAAATAACTATGTGACAAATGAAATTGCTCTTATATCATTTGTAATTGGATTACCAAGATATATAAATGATAGAAGGTCCTTATGATTAGCTCCGGATTGAGATGATATGAGACAGTATCAATCCACGAAGGTTTAATCATTAAATATCCCTAGTCGTAGTATTATCGAGATTGGACATCGATAATGCGGAATAGACTAGTATTACACTTGTGCGCGTTGTGAGAGCATAACAGTATAGTTCTCATATATTTAAGTATTGGATACTTATGCAAGTGTGATAGGAGGTTGTGTTTTACCGATGGTACGGAAAACAACTTCGCTCTGGATAGACCCATCGGAATTCCATTGGTAGTATAACTATGTGTCTATGGAAGTCCGAATCAGGGTAGGTGTATTTGGTCTTAACCTGAGACTTGCACCGCTAATACTTGCGACAATCAATATACTTTAGTTTTGGTCGTCCAGGGATTTAACAGGTTCTATGTACTCCTCTTCTGGGTATATTGAGAATCGCAGTGTATTGGGTGTGATGTCAAGATGGAAGTATCACTTCAGTTATAGTGGAGATGATGATCACGTAGGATACGGAACTAGTACTCTTAAGTACTGCAGTCATCGGGATAATATGACTAGGTCATGTTTATCCGATTATAGAGACTAGTTACCAGACATCCGATATGTGCTTCGTACGGGACAGACACTATTCCAACCCCAAGCCTTGGACGTGAACATCCGATACTGGATCGAAATACGTAATACTATGTATACTACGCCTGATATAGATTATAATATTCCTTTAAGAATATTTCTGGAGAATTGGGTAGGCATGGCGCTTTTCTAGAAGCCAACCATGTCTTGTAAATCGGTAAAAATATAGTACTAAGTATGTACGTATTCGGATAGTCCGATAACCGGATTTACTACCAACATATCCTAGGATCTCATGGGTCACTTCCCGAAGATTCACCGATGACTTATGACTCACACTTTATTAATCTGGGATTAATTAGATGAGAGAGAAAATTAATCTGGGAATAATTAAGGAGATATTTTATCTGGGATAAAATATTATTTAAAGAGAGAGAACGATTAATTTGGAATTAATCGGTAAAATAAAATATATTTGATATATTAAAACGAAATTAGATTTCAACGCGAAATTGAAATTAGATTTTAATTCGGGCGAACGAGTTAATTTAGAATTAATTCGTTAGCGACGTGAATAGTGATTTTACTAGGCATAATTATTTAATTACGTCGCAACGGAAAATTCGTTAATTTGGAATTAGCGAATCCGAGCCCGGGAGTGTTTGTGGGCTCACTCGTATTTCAAATCGAGTGGGGCCTACAAGTCACATCAAGCGTCAAATCATTAGTCACTTTGATTGATGTGATGTCTAATCACTTTGAGTGATGTGACAACTAGTCACTTTTGAGTGATTGATGGTAGTGGTTGGATGACTTAATTGCCATTGTACCTTTTGACTTTGGAAATTCAAATTTGGTATATGTTTATTATTGATTTAGAAAATCAAAACCACCAACAAACTTTCTCTCTCTCCTTCCCTCCCTCTCTATCTCTCGGCCAAGAGGCCATTTTCTCTCTTTGTTCTTCATAAAACCGTGAGCAAAGAGAAGCAAAATGGAAGATTTGTGGCAAATCTTTCCAATGCTAGCACATGAAGAGTCATCCAAAGGTGATAGGGAAACAAACCCTTGAGCATGGAATCCATCACCAAGCTTGGAGCTTGACCGAATCTTGGAACACCAAGGGAGAAGCCATGGCCGAAACTTCAAGAAGCTTGAAGAAATTTTTTGTTGTTCGTTGCATCCAAGCCGGTCGTTGTAAGTATGATTCCGCCATGTTTTTACGAGTATTCACATATATGTTTCATTGCTTGATTTGATCCTTGGGACTTTATAGAAACCCAACAATTTGAGCATGCTTGAGTGAAATTACTTGTTTGAGCATGCTTGTTAATGAATGACTTTGAGTTATTTGTGATCAATTTTGTGAAAATTGGATTGGATCATTTTTCCCCAAAATGTGAGGCTTGGCCGAGACATATACATGCCCTAAAGTCATGGAATTTTGTTTTTTTTACCATTGGATGAGTTGGAAAATATTGGTTATGTTGCTTGTGGATTTAATTGGATTGAAACCGAATCGGACAAATAAAACCCTAAAATGCCGAGACTTGATAACATGAAAATGATTGATTTTTTGATTCAAATGTGTTGGGCATGTGTTGATGATAATGAACATAATTAATTGTGTAAATTAGTGTTTTGGAAATATTAATTTGGGTAATTAATTATGGCATACACTTTAAATTAATTAATTGTGAAATTTGGAATTTTGTAATTTAATTAATTGGGCTTATTTTGGAATTGGGCCTTAAAAGTTGTAATTGGGCTTAATGGGCTTGGTTGTACCAAGATTGGTTTAGGCTAAATTGGTTGGATCCAATTGGGCCCAAAACCATTTCCATAAAGTCCAATTATGACTTTATGGACCTTTAACTTTAATTGGGCCTAATGGGCCTAAATTGGTTTCTTGGCAAATACGGGTGATTCCTTAAATGGGCTTTGGTATTTGGGTTTGACCTATATTGACCAAAATTCCATGCCTTAGAAATTAATTAAAAGCCCATTGGACTTTAATTAAATTGACATTGGATGTTAATCGGGCTTTGAGACCCGTAACGATTAGATTTAGAATCTAAGTCGTAAAGGTTCGTTGATAAAGTGTATTATTTAATTTGGAATTAAATAAATGAATTAGTATTAAATACAAATTGAATTGGATTTAATGTTGTAGTTTAATATAATTCAAGAATTCGTACTTTGAGTACTTATTCACAAAATGAGTTTGATTCACGCAAAATCAAATCGTTGTTTGAACATTGGATGGTCATTAATTTTCAGATTAATTAATTGGATTAGATTGATTGATAACATGCTTGTGTGAATACATGATTGTGATTTATAGGCTTATGGGGTAAATCCCGGATTGGACTTTGGTTATCGGTTTGACCCGAGTTGACCAAAAGTCCACGCCTTAAGAAATCAATCAAAAGCCCATTGGACTTTAATTGAATTGACATTGGACGTTAATCGGTCTTTGAGACACGTTACGATTAGATTTGGAATTTAAATCGTAAAAGGTTTATTAAATAAAAGTGTAATATTTAATTTGGAATTGAATAGTGAATTAGTATTAAATGCATGTTAAATTAGATTTAATGATGTAGTTTAATTTAATTCATGAATTCGTACTTTAAGTACTTATTCGCAAAAACGAGTTTGACTCGATCAAAATCAAATCGTTGTTTGAACATTGGATGATCACTTATTATCAGATTAATTAATTTGATTAGATTGATTGATAGCATGCTTATGTGTGTGAATACATGGTTGTGTTGAATGAATAATGTATATCGGATGGATATTAGATGGGTGGGCAATTTTAGAAATTATTGTAATAAATTCGATTTATTAAATTGGACCTGCGTGTCCAGCCTTATCACCTTCGTTCTCTTTGTATTCTCTTCTCACCTATTCCCCTCTATGTATATGAGGTTTCTTTAGAAGTGTAGTGTAACGGGTAGAAGTAGTACAAGTGCTAGCTTGAGTGAGAAAGGGAGAGATTTGATCTAGGATCAATGTGTAAAATATCCATCCGCATATCATTATTATTTTACTTCATACTCGCTTTATTATGTATTTAGAATGCATGTTTAAGGGTGTATGATGATGAGACCTAACAAAGATAATTAAATTGGTAGCCAATTTGCACGCGAAAAACCCTCGTTTTATATTAAGCGATTATCCTTCCATTGAATGATTCTTGTTCAAGATCCAATTGGCATTGGTTTGTTGGCCAAAGTCAAGACCTTGTCAATGGATGTATTTGAATCATGAGGGTTTTGTTCCACATCGGTGTCTTGTCCAAGTTGTGATTTGTTGGCCAAAGTCAAGATCACTTCTTGTCCAACGACATTGATTACGAAACTTTCCTTGTCAATGGGTTCCGCTTAACTGGAGTCATTAGGTTTGTTGTGCCAAAGCCAAGGCCTAGATGATTCGGAGGATAAGGTTAGAAAATGTATTAGATACATTGGCATAAGTAATATGTTTAGGACTTGGATGTCCACCTAACCGGATCTGGGAATTGGATTGGATCCAATTGATCTGTGAGATCTACCTGGTTAAGTAGCATACAGCTTGTTGGCCAAAGTCAAGGTTGTATGTTATTTAACAGGATCCTAGCCCACTAGGAAACACGGTTCCCGAGTACTCCACAGAGGGTTAGAGGCTCGACGAAAAATAGTGGGAGGCAAGTATTGAATTTACAACATTCGTTCAATTACTCGCCATACGCGCTCAAACAAATATCATTCGTCAATATTTTACGTTGTTTTAAAAATTTATATAGTTGGACTATATACAAACTCATTCAATATATAGTTGATTTTATAATTAGATTATAGTAATCAATATAATTGAATTAAATGATAGTTGATTTTATAATTGGATTATAGTAATCAATATTAAAATTATAGTTGATTAAATAATTGGGTTATTGTAATCATTATAATAAATAGTACCTTATTAAATTGATTAAATAGTTGGACTATTGAAATCAAGAAAGAATTGAAAAGTTTGAATATTTAAAATATATAATCCTTGGATTAAATGTTTTAAATGATTTAATTTTCAATTGGGAATTAATAATAGGTTAATTTATTTGATAAAATAACTTATTATGACTAAGCCCATAATTAAGCAAAAAGTTGAGCATAAAATCTTTGGAAGATTTATGTGATGATGACTTTAGTGCTTAATTAATATACTTATAATAGATCTATCTTTAGATTTAAAAGTATTAAAGTTGCAATTAATAATTCTTGGAGAATTAATTGACTATTCTAGTGGAGAAAGTCAAAGTTTGCAATTGGGCATATTGCACGAGGTGCATATCGTTTCGATATTCCGAAACCCAAGGCTTGGCCAAAGGTTTGTGAAATATTGAAAAGATAATTGACATATCCCAAAGTGACTGCCATTTGGATATGGAAGACACCAAGGAATTAAAGAAGGGCGAGGCTCTAACTTTAAAAATATTTGTCAAAGTTATGTTCACTACTAGTATTGAAATTGGATTTTAAATACTTAGTGTGGTACATAAAATATATGTATTGATGTTCAGAATCCACTTTGAGCTGGATACTGACTTCAAGCCGAGATTACTCTGCGAATCGGAAACGGGACGAAAGTCGCTGTTTCGACCGTAGATACCTAAGTTTAGGAACTATCCTTTGGGTATATACTTAAATTAGGAACTGTTATAATGTAACTAGTTTGACTAGAGACATTATCTCTATATCATGTTTAATCCATTGCGGATAAAACCTTTATATTATAGAACACTAAGATGATACTGAGATAAACACATTAGATGTGAATAACAGAATTTATATTTTGAATATAATAAAATCTCAAACATATAAAAATGACAAATAAATAGCTCAAATTGATTGATCAATAGAGACTTATTTGTGGCATTGTTGTCTGGGACACAACTAAACAAGACTCGTATATCCACACTTTTGAAGAGTGGGTACTAGGACTGATTTGACTATTCAAATAAGGTCTACGAATCTAGTTTATTAGGTAAAATACCTAAAATACTATTTACTTGGTAATAGTAAAAGGGCCACCGATCTGTTAGCCCTATTCATGGTGAAGTTAGTGGGCCCATATCTAGCTAGGCTAGATGTGAACATGAATATTTCGTGACCTTAACGAATGTGGCATTACGTTGTGATTATGTGTTTCTTTTGAAGAACACGGATCGAAATTTTTGAAGTTTCGACACGAAGTAAATTAACAGATCGGCTATAGTATTATTCCGCCACGGTTAGACCGTAATGGAAATTACTTAAGCAGTAAGTTTCATACGTAAATGAAAGAGTACGGTATTCTTTCATATGAGGACTCCTTCCGAGACACGTCAGTTAGACGGTGTGTCCAAACCAAAAACCAAATTTTGTTGGACATGATAAGGTTTATCACGAGTCGCTCTGAGCTACTGTTTCCTTCAATAGGATATGTATTAACATTGCAAGACTTATTTAGAATAAGGTTCCATATAAATCTGTTTGACAGATGTCATATAGGATGAACAGGAAAGAAACAGGGTTTCTCATTCCTGATAATTTGGGTATGTCAGGCATAACGTTTGGATGATACCAAACTAAAAGACCCAAATTGGATAAGTGTCGATATAGGTTATCCTAAGGGAAACCTTAAGTATAGTACTTGTAAATCTCACATGAGAACAATGTAATTGTTGCTCACCATGCGGTTTTTCCTGAGAGGAATACCGATATGCAGTGGTCAGTGGGAGGATAGTGATACTCGATGAAAATCGGAGTAACACTGTTCAAGGCACGAAGTCCTTAATGGAACACAAATAGTTCATCAATGATGAATCTATACCATTAATCTTCAAATGCACAAGAAACTAGTAGATCGGATAGAGTCAGAAAACAACCTTGGGTATGGGTTTCTGATCTCATCCCATAAAGATGTCAATCTTATGGAGGTGTACCATCCGACTGCGTTTTAGAGGAAGTGATACGAAGTATCGACTCCCGGTTATGGCAAAGTGCCATGAATCCGAAATGGATTCCATGTATAACAACTATTTTGGATACTAGTTGTTGTACCACAAGGCATTGTGCCTATGGTACATTAAACGTCTTCAAGGAAGACATACATGGATGGCAACATACCAACGTACAAAGCTAGGCTTTTGACGGAAAGGTATCGTTATCAACATTGTGTAAATAACGGTTCAACCTTTTACCTGTTGACATGGTAAATCCATTTTGAAGATGCTTGATGATAACTGTATATTTCATTTATGAAATGTATCAGTTACAAATCAAAATCGCTTTCCTGAAAAGGAAACCTTTTGGAGAATGTTTATAACATTCTGACGATTTTGTATAACCGACAAACAAGGTTTGCGGGTTATTTGATCCATGTTTGGATCAATACAAGCATAAGGTTCTTGGAACTGTCGTTTTGAAATAATCATAATGGTTTATGATTTTGACTCAAAACGAAATAATTCTTGTGTATATAAGGAGGTTAGTGGGAGAGCGCACTGACAGTGAAATTCCCATAAAGCTATTGTTGAAAGCTTGGCTTTCATAGATATTCTTTCAATAGAAATTCTCCGTAGAATTCTGGGGAGTAACAACCTTTATTCAAGGAATAAAGATCTACTGGAATAGATTTGGAGTTGTTAACACTCTCTGGGAAATTGTACATTTAAAATGTACTTGTATTGGTGTCTCATACGCTTCGAGCATATGGAGTCACAATCGGGTCAATCCGAGTGATAGTCACTGGATTGTAGTTAAGAACATCTGTTAGTATCTCAGAGAACTGAAGATGCTGTCTTAAACTATGGAGAAGTAGAACTTGAAGTGACTGGGATCACTGCTGCAAGGTTCCAAACAATTAAATACTACGGTACTATAAAGTTTGAATAACGGGACAGTGAGCTGGAAATATTCCGAGCAAGATAACTGTTGCCGAATAAACAACAAATGCGGATTATTGCTGCAGCTGAGGCAGCAAAAGAAGCCATTTGGATCGAAAATAAATCTAATTAGATTAGATATAGTTCTGTTAGCAGCTGAGCTAGGCGTCAGCACATGCTAAGGAATTAAAGGTCTCATCGACGATCCAGATATATACTTCTATATCATCTGATTCCTTCGGATCATACATCGTAGCGATGTGATGATCGTATAAATCGCGTCAAACGATGATAATACAAATCCGTTGACGAAAACCTTTCCTCAGTAATTTGAGCGAACCTTACATAGTTCAAGTGTTGGAACACTTGAGTGACTCGCTACGTGCCAAGTGGGAGATTGTTGGATAATATGACCCATAGCGTCACTATTTGCACAGATCATTGTGTTGTTGTAGCAAATTAACTATGTAATAAGGATACTGCACTCTCATCATTTGTGATTAGATCACCATAGCTATATAAATGAAGAGAGGTCCTTATGATTAGTTCCTGGATTGAAATGATATGAGACAGTATCGGTCCACGAAGGATTAATCATTAAATATCCCTAGCCGTAGTATTATCGAGACTGGACATCGATAATGCGGAATAGGCTAGTATTGCACTTGTGTGCGTTGTGAGGGCACAACGACATAGTTCTCATATATATAAGTGTTGGAGACTTATGCAAGTGTGATAGGAGGTCGTGTTTTCACCGATGGTACGGGAAACAGCTTCGCTCTGGATAGACCCCTCGGAATCACATTGGTATTATGACTAGGTGTCTATGGGAGGCCGAAATCAAGGTAGGTGTGTATAGTCTTAACCTGAGACTTGCATCGCTAATACTTACGATAATCGATAAACTTTGGTTTTGGTGGTTGGGGGCTTTGACCGGTTCTGTGTACACCACTTCTGGGTTTATCAGAGAGTCGTAGAGTATTGGGTGTGATGTCAAGACGGGAGTATCACTTCAGTCATATTGGAGATGATGTCACGCAGGATACGGTATTAGTGCTCTTAAGTGATGCGCATCCAATCGTGATATTATGACCAGGTCATGAATATCCGATTATAGAGACTAGTTACCAGACATCCGATATGTGTTTCGACGGGGCAGACACTTATCCAGCCCCAGCCCTAGCACGTGACTATCCGATACTGGGCCGATACGCACAATACATTAGTATACTACGCTTGATATAGATCTAAATATTCTTAAAAGGATATGTCCGGAGAATTGGGATGACTTGGTGCTTTGCTAGGAGTCGACCTTGTCTCGTAAATCGGTAGAACGTAGTACTTGGTACGTACGTGATTCGGATACACCGACGACCGTATTTACTGCCAACGTATCCGGAGATCTCATGGGTCGCTTCCCGATAATGCACCGATGACGCATAACTCGCACTCATTAATAATCTGGGATTAAATAGAAGAAAGAGAAAATTAATCTAGGATTAATTACGGAGATATTTTTATCTAGGATAAAATATCATCAGAGAAAGATAACGATTAATTTGGAATTATCGGTAAATTAATATATTCGATATATTAAAAGAAATTAGATTTCGACGTGAAATTAAAATTAGATTTTAATTCGGGCGAACGAATTAATTAGAATTAATTCGTTAGTGACGTGAATAGTGAATTCGCTAGGCGTAATCATTTAATTACGACGCGACGGAAAAATCGTTAATTTGAATTAGCGAACCCGAGCCCGAGTGTGATTGTGAGCGCATTCGTATTTCGAATTCGAGTGCGGCGACGCAAGTCACATCAAGCGTCAAATCAATCGTCACATCAAGCGTCAAATCAAAAGTCACTTTGAGTGATTGATTGATTGATTGACTTGATTGATTGATTAATGGAAAGACACACATAACATCACCTTTTAAAGTGACATGTGAATAGTTGATGGGTGTTGGTGGAATAGTAAAGTGGGGTTGAGTAATTGATTTACCATTAATTTTATTAGATAAAATAAATGGTAAAAGGCTTATTTTATTTTAGAAATATATAAGTGACTTTTGTAAATCAATTACATAACTTTTCATTACACAAATCCATCTCTCTCTTTTTCATTCTCTTTCTCACGCCCAAGGGGCAAAAGTTCACTGGTTTTTTTTGTAAAAACCGTGACTTCAAGGGAGGCGAGAGTGGGTTTTTATGGCAAAAACTCAAGTGCTAGCACACTTGCGCACTTGCGAAGGTGGTAGGGAGGTTCACCCATGAGCCGGGATCCGTCGGACGAGGCTTGGAGCTCCGTTTACCATCTCAAAATTCTGAAATTGGAGGCAGTTCACTGCAGCAGATTGGCGTGAATGGCATTAGCTTTTTGGGCTTGATTCGTCTCCAAATCGACTCAACCGATCGATGTGAGTATTCTGCTACCTCCGTTGATGTATTCACGCATTATTTCATGTCTTGATTTGATCTTGGGACCTAGATAAAACTCAACACTGTTATCCCTCGTTCATGGTGACGTAAGTGGGCCCATATCTAGCTAGGCTAGAGGTGGATATGAATATTTCGTAACCTTTACGGATGTGGCATCGCGTTATGGTTACGTGTTTCCTTTGAAACACGAATCGAAAACTTTTACAGTTTCGACACGAAGTAGACAAACAGATCGGCTAAAGTATTTAACATCATGATTGGACCGTGATGAAAATACTTAAACAATAAGTTTCCCAAATACTTGAAAGAGTATAGTATTCTTTCAATGAGGACTCCTCACGGAACACGTCAATTTGATGGTATTTTCGAACATAGAAATCGAACCTTGTTGGACATTGTAAGGTTAATAATGAGTCACTCTGAGCTACCAATTCCCTTCAAGGGATAAGCATTAAACAGTGCAATACTTATTTTGAATAAAGTTCCATAATAATCTGTTTGACAGATTTCTTATTAGATATGAACAGGAAAGAAACCGGGTTTTCTCATTCCTGAAGATTTGGGATGCTAGGCATACATTTGGATGATACCAAACCGGAACCTAAATCAGATAAGTGCCTAATTGTAGGTTGTCCAAAGGAAACCAAAGTATAATACTTATACATCTTAGAAGAGAAAAATTTAATTATTGCTCACCATGCGGTTTTCCTAAGAGGAATACCCATATACAGTGGTAAGTGTGAGGATAGTAAAACTCGACGAAAATCGAAGTAATACTATTCCAGGCACCGATTCCTTAATGGAACATAAATAGTTCATCAAAGATGAAACTATACCAGTAATCTTTGAATACACAAGAACCGCGCAGGTCGGACAGAGTCAGAAAACAACCTGGGGTATGGGTTTCTGATCTCACCTCATAAAGATATCAACCTTATTGAGGAATACTAACTGACTACGTATGAGGAAGTGATACAAGGTATCGACTCCCTATTATGGCAAAGTGTCATGATGTCCGAAATGGATTCGATGTACATCAACTAAGTTTGGACACTAGTTGAAGTACCGCAAGGAATTGTGCCTATAGGTACTAAAAAGTCTTCAAGGAAGACATGCATGGAAGGCAACAAACCACGTACTAAGCTAGGCTTGCAACGAAAAGGTATCGTTATCAACATTATGTCGATCACGACAAAACCTTTTACATGTTGCCATGGTAAATCTATTTGGATAATGCTTGATGATGCTACATGTTTCATTTATGAAATGTGATAGCTGAACGTCAAAATCGCTTTCCTTAAACGGAAACCTTTTGGAGGATGTTTACAACATCCTGACGGTTTTGTCATACCAAAACGAGCAAACAAGGTTTACAAGTTATTCGATCCATGGATAGATTGAAGCAAGCATTGGGTTCTTGGAACTATCGCTTTGATGTAATCATAATGATATATGATTTAATTCAAAATGAAAATAATTCTTGTGTATATAAGAAGGTTAGTGGGAGTGCACTGACAGTGAATGTCCTAAAAATGATGACATGTCATTTCTTGGAAATGATATTCCCATAATACAATCGGTGAAAGCTTAGCTTTCATAAAAATTCGTCGTAGAATTCTTGAGAGAAATAACCTTTATTCTAGAAATAAAGATCTACTGGATTAGATCTAAAGGTTGTTAGTACTCTCCGAGAACTTGTACATTGAAATAAATTTACGCGACCTACTGTCTCATATGCTTTGAGCATATGGAGTCACAATTAGGCCAATCCATGTGATGGTCACTGGATTGATGTTGAGGACATCCTTTAGTATCTTAGACGAACTAAGGATACTGTCTTATACTATGGAGAAGGAGAACTTGAAGTGACTAGGTTCACTGTTGCAAGTTTCCTAACCGATAAAAATGACTATAAGTCGCAAAAGGGTACTATATAGTTTGAATAACGGAACAGTGAGCTGGAAATCTTCCAAGCAAGATACTGTTACAGAATAAACAACAAAAGTGGAATATTTCTGCAGCTGAGGCAGCAATAGAAGCCTTTTGGATCGATAATAAATCTAATTAGATTAGAGTGGTTCTGTTAGCAGTTGAGCTAAGCTACAGGACAGGCTAAAGAATTAATGGTCTCATCAACGATCCAGACTTATACTTCAATTATACATCTGATTCGTTCGAATCATACATCGTGGTGATGTGATGATCGAATAAATCGCATCAGATGATAATTATGCAAATCCGCTGACGAAAGTTGTTTCCCAACAGACGTTTGAGCCACCCGTATATAGTTCAGGTGTAAGACACCTGAGTGATTGGCTATAGGCCAAGTGGGAGATTGTTGGACAATTATGACCCATAACATCACTATTTATACATAACATTGTGTTATTGTACAAATTAACTATGTGACAAATGAAATTGCTCTTTTATCATTTGTAATTGGATTACTAAGATATATAAATGATAGAAGGTCCTTATGATTAGTTCCGGATTGAGATGATATGAGACAATATCAATCCACGAAGGTTTAATCATTAAATATCCCTAGTCGCAGTATTATCGAGATTGGACATCGATAATGCGGAATAGACTAGTATAACACTTGTGCGCAGTGTGATAGCATAACAGTATAGTTCTCATATATTTAAGTATTGGATACTTATGCAAGTATGATATGAGGTTGTGTTTTATCGATGGTACGGAAAACAGCTTCGCTCTGGATAGACCCATCGGAATTCCATTGGTAGTATAACTATATGTCTATGGAAGTCCGAATCAGGGTAGGCGTATTTGGTCTTAACCTGAGACTTGCACCGCTAATACTTGCGACAATCAATTTACTTTGGTTTTGGTCGTCCAAGGCTTTAACAGGTTCTATGTATGCCTCTTCTGGGTATATTGAGAATCATAGTGTATTGGGTGTGATGTCAAGATGGAAGTATCACTTCAGTTATAGTGGAGATGATGATCACGTAGGATACGGAACTAGTACTCTTAAGTACTGCAGTCATTGGGATAATATGACTAGGTCATGTTTATCCGATTATAGAGACTAGTTACCAGACATCCGATATGTACTTCGTACGGGGCAGACATTATTCCAGCCCTAGGCTTTGCACGTGAACATTCGATACTAGATCGAAATACGCAATACTATGTATACTACGCTTGATATAGATTATAATATTCCTTTATGAATATTTCTGGAGAATTGGGTAGGCATGGCGTTTGGTAGAAGCCAACCATGTCTTGTAAATCGGTAAAAACGTAGTACTAGGTACGTACGTATTCGGATAGTCCGATAACCAGATTTACTACCAACATATCCGGGGATCTCATGGGTCGCTTCTCGATGATTCACCGAATAACGTATGACTCGCACTTTATTAATCTGGGATTAATTAGTCGAGAGAGAAAATTAATCTGGGATTAATTCAGGAGATATTTTATCTGGGATAAAATATTTTTAAAGAGAGAGAACGATTAATTTGGAATTAATCGGTAAATTATATATTTGATATATTAAAACGAAATTAGATTTCGACGCGGAATTGAAATTAGATTTTAATTCGGCGAACGAGTTAATTTAGAATTAATTCGTTAGCGACGTGAATAGTGATTTTACTAGGCATAATTATTTAATTACGTCGCAACGGAAAATTCGTTAATTTGGAATTAGCGAATCCGAGCCCGGGAGTGTTTGTGGGCGCACTCGTATTTCAAATCGAGTGGGGCCTACAAGTCACATCAAGCGTCAAATCATTAGTCACTTTGATTGATGTGATGTCTAATCACTTTGAGTGATGTGACAACTAGTCACTTTTGAGTGATGATGGTAGTGGTTGATGACTTAATTGCCATTTACCTTTTGACTTTGGAAATTCAAATTTGGTATATGTTTATTATTGATTTAGAAAATCAAAACCAACCAACACTTTCTCTCCTTCCCTCCCTCTCTATCTCTCGGCCAAGAGGCCATTTTCTCTCTTTTGTTCTTCATAAACTGTGAGCAAGGGGAAGCAAAATGGAATATTTGTGGCAAATCTTTCCAATGCTAGCACATGAAGAGTCATCCAAAGGTGATATGGAAACAAACCCTTAAGCACGGAATCCATCACCAAGGTTGGAGCTTGACCGAATCTTGGAACACCAACGGAGAAGCCATGGCTGAAACTTCAAGAAGCTTGAAGAAAATTTTTGTTGTTCGTTGCATCCAAGCCGATCGTTGTAAGTACGATTCTGCCATGCTTTTACGAGTATTCACATATATGTTTCATTGCTTGATTTGATCCTTGGGACTTTATAGAAACCCAACACTGGGGAAGTTACATATCTCCGTCCCCCCAGTCCTCTACATATGCACATGTCATCCGTCAATTCCAAAAGTTACATACGATGTGGGTTTTTCCCCATGCCTCTGAAAATCTCAAAACTCATGCTCTGCATCTCAAAACCGAATAAGACATTTTCTTTTCAATAACATCTAAAAATCACATGTGGCTAGTGCCCTAAATACTGAAAGTAAGTCTTTACTTAAAACATTACAAATGAAAATCATCTTAGAGAGAGTGTGTCCGCTCACAGGTTTCAGGATTTGGCTGGTTTTGAATTCCTTCATCGAAGAATATTGTGGTTCCTAAGGATAATATATAATCGAAAACTTAATTAACATATAAGTTATAAGATAGGTTTCGGAACTTAACTAAACATACTAATACATCTACATATCATAGTTACAAAGCTTTGCATGCTTTTGTCTTGATGTAATATATGTATACAAACTGATAAGAGACCTACAAGACGACCTCTAACATGCTAGGTGAATCCGGAGTGAGCTGAAACTGATTTGGGCAAATTTAGTTCCACGCGTCGCGACGCTCCCACATGCTGGCAATTCCAGTGAGCATTTCTGTCTCCGTGTTGTGACGTAAAGCCCTGGGCATCTCAACTCACCCAATTTCAGAACATATCTGTGGCAAATTCCCAGTACGCGTCGCAACACTGGGCTTGTAGCATTGCGACGTGAGGCCAAAATTAGGGCCTATCATCAACATTCCATGTCTATTTTGCTCAAAACACTCCTCATGCTTCTATACCACAATTTTTGCTCAACGATTCTACAATCCTCAATGCAAGTACTTGCTAAACTAACACTCCTTAGTCCACTTAACTCTTTAATCTCAAAGCCTCAATTAGTTAAACACTTAAGTTTCAAATTTTTTGTCCTTCTTAACAACATCAATTTCCATGCTTATTAACCACTTAAATGCATTCCCTAATATGCTATTATTATGCATATAACATCATATCGACAAAATTTATCAATTCATGATTTGGGTTAAAATGACCTTACCTTAAGCCACTTGATTCCCATCACCCTTCAAGTCTTCACTACTTGTTCTTATTCCTTCAAGATTTTGGAGAATGGTTTTTGCCTTTCCTCATTCATTTTTTTCTTTCTCTTCTCTTTTCCTTCTTCTTTCTCTCTTCCTCTTTTCCAACATTTTTCCTTTTCTTTCTTATTTCTTTCTAATTTGTGAAATAAAGAATAGTAACCCCCTTTTTATACTATGGGCCATTTGTAATTTTCATTTTTGAAGAATTTTGTAGAAATTTGAAGAAACATGAAGAATTATCTAGATAGGTCCGAGCACTATTCATCTAGAATTTTAACTTGCATTTTTTTACTTATTTCTGATTTAGATTTGGAAGAATATTCAATGCGAAAGTTATAGGTATCGATCTCAGAATTTCGGAGATATAAAATTCATTAAAATCGATGTTCGTATGAGACATTTACGGCCCAAATACCATGGGTTGTTCGGAGTGGAACATAATACAGTTTCTTATCGGAATTTCGAGCGATATACCGATTATCCCCAAAGTCATTCCATAAATGTATATGTGTTTAAACATAATTTATATTATATAATACTCGTCTCATGATGTAATAGTAGTCAGGATTTTCGATCCTTACAGGTTCATTGGAAGCCAAATGGGAAGAGCCTCACAAAGTAATCAAAATCGTCAGAATGAGTACCCATCTATTGGAGCAATTAGACGGTACCCGACTCAAGAAGCCTTGGAATACATAGATGCTAAGGAACTACTTTCAGTAGCTCCTTAAATCATGACCACTATTTGACCCACCAGCTTCCACTTATCCTTAAGAGATCGGCTCAGGGGGACTTTGTTAGAAAACTGCTCAAAGTGACCCTCAAAAAGTTGTAAGAATAGCAGTAAATCCCCTGATATAAATAAGATTTTCCCCTTTAAATAACAAACTTGTTCATCATTCTTGTTTTTCATCATTCTTGTTTATTATTTGGATAGGAAAAGCATGTTTGATATTCTTCTAGAGATACTCGTAATCAGGACTCTTAAAAGAGACAATGATCAAGCGGAAAGAGCACGAATCCCTACAACACACCATTCTTAGGTATCATTACCAAACTCTCGGGTTGGAGCTGAGTACTCAAATACTTGTATTTTTTAGGAATATGACATAAAGACCAGTGTGGCGTTTGGCGCCTTAGGGTAACCATAGCACGTTAGGCGAGAGGGCCGACGTTGTGTTTAGCGCCCCAGGCAACCATAACACGTATGGATTGAAGACAAAGAAGACTTGTGTGGCGTTCGACACATTAGGGTAACCATGGCACGTTTTGGTGGGAAGACCAGCGTGGTGTTTGGCACCCATAGGAAACCGTAGCACGTATGGAAGGAAAGCAACTCAGGTACTACGATACCCTTGGGTCGGCATAGCACGGGGAATGCCCAAGAGCCTCTGTGGCATTTTCAGCCTCTAGATATGCCTAGCACGGGAGGGATAATGCCCATGTGGCATTGGTCATTCCCTTTCGGATCCTTTAGATGCATAGCACGAGAAATGTTAAGAGACCTCTTTTGCGTTTGCTTCCTAGGGGCCCGCCTAGCATGAGAAAAGTCTCATGGCATCGGTCTTCCCCTCAATTTGTAGCTCGGTTTGCCAAGACATTGGACTGTAATGTTCAAAATTGTTGTTTTGGGTAGCCATGGCAGGACGCTGTCTTAAGCGCCTATATTATTTATCTTTTTTCGGGTCGGTCCTGAGGTATGTGATATATCACCCCTGTTATACATAGCCATGTCTCCATTTTTTTTATTTATCAAGGACATGGTGTATGACGCCGTTACTAAATTCCTTATGGGTCGTCGGAGGTCTAAGATTTTCCTTCTTTGGATAAACCCTTAGTTGATTTATTAGGAATCCCGGCTCGGGGTTGGGTTGAATCCCGCCGAGGCTTTTTTATATAAGCTGGCATGAATTCGGTGCATCTCTCTCATGGCTGAGCATTGATTGGTACAAGAAAATGACATTCCCTTGTGACCTAATGATTTTATAGGCTCGGGACTGGGTTACGTCCTGCTGAGTCCTCTATTTGAGATTACAGGCTCAGGGCTAGGTTACGTCCCGCTGAGACCTTTGTTCGAGATTACAGGCTATGGGCTGGGTTACATCCCGCCGAGGCCTTTGATTGAGGTTATTGACTCGAGGTGGGGTGGTGTCCCATCGAGACTCTGTTATGTTAGATGGCAGGGGATCAGAGCATCTTCACCATGGTTAGATGTTGATTGATACAAGGAGGAACATTCCCTTACAGCCAAGGGTTATAGACAGTTCGTGGTAGTCATGGTCGTTTGATCAGGGTAAGTGGCTCGGATGGGCTCCATGTGCAACGAAGATTTAATCTCACCAGTTGAGTTTCAAACAAAAGGACGAGATGGAGAAACCGTTCAGATAGTTCGAAATAAATAATTCGAGGGCGAGATTCGGATCCGAAGCCAATTTGATCTTACCCCACTATTATAGTTTCTGGCAGACTGGCACCAACTCGTTGATACCAAGAACTATGGGACAATTGTTGATAATGATTTTTGGACTTCAGGATCCCAGTAGAGCAAGAATGATGTAAAAGGGATTTTTGTTTCAGATATTCTAAAGGTAGAGGATCTGGTCGGTTCTTTCTCAGATTCAACCCCGACCTGAGTGCTCAGCAGTCGACATTAATTGCATGATCCTGGTCGGGAGGTTGGAGTCTGGCATAAGGTATCACATTCTCCAAAAAGGCTTAAAGTGATGGGAGTAGGTGGCTAGTTAATATTCTGACACCAGATAGCGTGTGGCAGTGGCCAAAAATAGCATGGTTTAATGAGATATAGGTCTTAGAAGGCAGGTGTGTCAGATCGTATGATGGCTATTCGCAGAGCAGATGGGGGAAAAAGTCTTGACATTAATTACAGAAATTATGTGGTTGACATCACAAGATTGATGTAATAGTGCAGATTGTCCTAGTATATAAAGGGCTTGGGAATTCATTGTAAAGGATTGGCAAAAAATTTATTTACGCATAACTTGTAATAGAAAGCTAAAACTTTAAGTATAAATGTGAGGTTGTAAGAGGTCGGTCAGCCAAGCTCTATAGATAGGCAGGTCGGTCATATCTGACAACGTTATAAAAGCTCTTTTTTTCCTTGTGTCTGTGGACGTAGGTTGGATCCATCCCGCCAAACCACATCAAATCTTTTGTTTGTTGTGTGTTCTCTTGTTTCTTGCTAAGTTTAGATTTGGTCCCCAACCCAAATAAATTTACAGTTGATGGAAGATTGTTTGAGGAGTGTTCTTCTGGAACTACCTCTGGAATGAAAATTGATCGTCAACATAATGGAACTATGTGAACTTTGATTACTCTTACCTCTAGAGAATACAGAGACAAATTAAGTTTTAAAAAAAAATTCAAGCTCTTTTATTTTATTTTTATTTTAATGTAATATAAATTCAAATTAATAATTTTAAATAAATTTGAAATCTCATATTTATTTTTTAAAAAAATTAAAATTTCTAATTAATAAAAAAATCAAAACTGCTCGGCTAAATTCCAATTCCCGATTTCACATTCTTATGGAACCGGAACTCGGGAACTGTTATTCAAAACCACTTTAAAAGCATCTCAAATCTGAGCCGTCGATCACACCAGCGTATTCCACTTACCTGTCGCCAAATGCCAACGTAATTCATTGTTAAAGCCAAGAACATGTCGTCACTAGGGGTGTTCATAGGGTCGGGTCGACCAGCGACCCGGCCCGACCCGATCCGTAATGACCTGACCCGGTCGGGTTCATAAAAAAATTGTAAAAATTTGACCCGACCCGACCCGACCCCGAAATTTTCGGGTTGGGCAACGGGTTTGATTCTCTTGACCCGACCCGACCCGACCCTATATAAAATTATTATTTTTTTAAAATTTTTATTAATTTTCTAAAATATTTATTATTATTTTTAAAGTTTTTAGTATTATTTCATTTGTTTATTACTTTTTTGTATTAAAACTTTATATATATGATAATTTTTGGGACATAAAATAACTAATATTTATATTTCAAAATAATTAATTCAAAAAAAAAAAAAATTTAAAATAACCCGACGACCCGACCCGAACCCGGTCGGGTTACATTTTGCCACGACCCGACCCGTGACCCGATTTTCCTTTGACCCGACCTGATCGGATCTAACAAAATTTTAAAAAACCTTACCCGATCCGACTCGTGAACACCTCTGGTCGTCACTAAAACTTTATCGTTTTCTTGACAACGATTTCCCAACAACCAATCCCCACGCGCCCCTTCCTCACGCAGCCCCACGTAACACCACTCACTCAACGCGTGTCGCCACCCGCGCGTGGTCTCCTTTCACCATGTCGCCCCGATTTACTCACCTCAATTTCTCTCACACACAAATAAATTAAAATAAGAAAACAATAGGAAGTTTATCATGTAAGTCCATATTTTCTTACGTATTCTCTAATAAGTAAATAATATATATTAACTTGAAGCAAAAGGTACGTAGGATTTAGGGAAGTTAGAAAATCTAGAATTTTAATCTAAATTTGAGATTTTTTTTTTTTTTTTTTCCAAATTAAAGGATCATGTCAGAATTTTAGACGAATTTTTTATTCAAATTCTGACTTTTTACTTAAAATTCTTGAATATAAAATTTAGAATTCTGCATCATTCAATCTGAGATTCAATGTTAAAAAATCATTTTGATTCAAAAATAAATAAATGGTTTAGAGTGATTTTTTTCCCAAATCTACAATCGAAATGAAACTGAAATTGGTAAATTTTGATCCATCTCAACTGATTGTCAATTTACTAAGATCGATCCTATTAAAATTTCCAACTCACCAAATTTTAATTAAACTTATTACAATCCTATTTTCTTAAAAGATGATATTCGTATCTTTAGTATTTGTACTTATTATAACTAAATTCTATATTTCAAAAATAAACGGGGACTATTCTTGGGATTAGAATAAAAATAGTCTAATCCCCATCCTATCTTAGTAGTCAGTTGGATGTCTAGATGTCCATTTTTGAAACATAAAGGTCTAACAATCTATTATAATAAGCTTTGAGGGTCTAAATTTTTTTTTCTTTAAAAGAGAGAAGTGAAAAAAATAAATAAATAAAGAAAATGGAAACATCACCTAACGAGGCCAACCTCCGTTGCTGTTAGTAACCAACTATTTGAACTTGGATGCAAGCCACCTTTAGAATATTATTATTATTATTATTAAATTTCTAAGACTCCGAAAGAAATGGAAGGACGCGACGTTGAACGGCAGAGATCTCCGGAGATGGAGGTTCCCTTGGCGGCGACGGAAGAGGATCCGTCCACATCAGCACTCTGGGACTGGAGCGATCTCCTGGACTTCGCCACGGACGATCATTTCAACCTTCCCATAGAATCCGATCAAATCGAATTAAGCCCCCAACCGGAGGTTCCAGTTATTAACAATTCGGGTCGGGTAAGGAAACGCGACCCGAGGTTGACTTGTTCCAACTTTTTGGCGGGTCTGATCCCGTGCGCGTGTCCCGAGCTTGACGAGAAGCTTGAGGAGGAGGAGGCTGCGCTTCCGGGGAAAAAGCGGGCAAGAACGGTGCGGACCGGGCAAGGGCTGGCTAGGTGTCAGGTGGCGGGGTGTGAGGCGGATATTAGTGAGCTTAAAGGGTATCATAAAAGGCATAGGGTTTGTCTTCGTTGCGCTAACGCTAGTGCCGTTTTGCTCCATGGAGAGAGCAAGAGATATTGTCAACAGTGTGGCAAGTAAAGCTCAAAATTTCTTTTAAAGTTGTAATTGTGAAGTTATAAAAGTATTGATTTTTGTTATTTATTATCATTTTCTTAGTTTCCAATGCATTGGAAAAGTAATTGAACTAAAATCATTCAAATGTTTATATGTTTTGCAATAAATTTTTAAGTTTGATTTGAAATATGGTCAATTGTTTATGAATTTCTAGGGAGAAAATTTTTTGTTTTGTTGGTTGAAGCTAGTGACTTGGGTGATTTTATATTTGCTTGTAAAGCTTTTGTGAACTGTTTTCTTTTTCCCCCCTTGACTTTTAGAAACTTCTTTAGTTCTTGGTTGCTTCCTTGACAGAGGCTTTTAATGAATTTTAGAACTACATGTGTCTTCCTGTATTTAGGCCAAAGGTTGGGGAGGTTAGTGGTGTAAAGCCGGTTGAGTAGGATTTATTTGGTTCCCGGATACGAAATAGTTTAAGGTCTTTGATGAATGATGAGAGTCTTTGCAATTGTGTGAATATAGATATTCTTAAGACGGATCAGTGTTAAAGTGGTCAAGGAAGTATATATTATAGCAATTGCACTTAAAGTAGTATAAATGAAAGGAGTGAAACAAAGTGTCATGTGAACATGGGTTTTGCAATTTATGTCGTTCGAAGTATATAGAATGATTTGAAATTCAATTCTTGGGAGTTGCTACTGAGGTTGTCATTGCAATGTTGTTTCTCAAGTGTGAGTACTGTGTGTCATTTGGGTTGTAAGTTGACAGATGAATTGTTATTATCTTTCTTAACTTGGAATGTTTGATTAGAAATTACTTTTGCAGGTTTCATGTATTATCCGATTTTGATGAAGGTAAAAGAAGTTGCCGTAGAAAATTGGAGCGCCACAACAATAGACGGCGAAGAAAATCTATAGAATCTAGAGGTGCTGTAGACAGTGACCCTCCAGTGGCAACAGGCAGTGAAGATATTATTTGTGATGATGAATCAGGAAAAGGTATCATAAATTTTGAAGTTATGTATTGATCAGATAATCCCTTTTGTTCAATTTTTTATGTTCTTGTTTTTTGTCTTTAACCTAGGAGCAACATAGTTATCTATCCTTCCTTTGGAAATTGTTTTGTGGGCTAATATTGTATTATTTCAGATAGTTTATGCTTGAGCAGCCAGATGACTGATCAAGGATCATTTTTGGAGTCTGAAGATGCCCTTGTTTCCGCCCTTAACTCAGCTCCTAATACCCAGAATGTCAATAGTGATAGTGGAATTTCTGCTTTTGCTTCTTGTCAAATCCGAATGGGTGGAGGAAAAGATGACTCCAAAACTTCAATTTCACCATCCTATTGTGACAATAAGAGTTCTTATTCATCTTTGGTGGGTCCCCACAACTGCTATACTTGCTATGATGTCTCTTTGTATTTTTGTTAACATGAGTTCCCATGCTTGTGATTTATTAATTGTGGTTATTGTTATAGTGTCAAACAGGTAGAATCTCATTTAAGCTATATGATTGGAATCCTGCAGAATTTCCTCGAAGACTTCGGCACCAAGTACTTTAAGAATCATTACTCCAGTTTAGTATTGTAAGAAAATAAAAGGTTTTGCAGTCGTAGATTTTAGAATTTTTGTTAACTTGTGGGCTGTGGCTGAATGTATTTGCAGATATTCCAATGGTTGGCCAGTATGCCAGTTGACTTGGAGGGGTATATCCGCCCTGGATGTACAATCTTGACTGTATTCATTGCAATGCCTAAGATTATGTGGGTGAAGGTAATGGTTTAACTGATGTTTTATATGCAATCCCTTTGGGATTGTAATTTAGTTAGTTTTTGTAGTCTATACATGTCATGGTATTATAATAGGTTGTTACTTATAGTAATATGGTTTATTCGAAGTTCATTATCATCTATTGAAAAGGATCCTTTATTTATTTATTGGTGTTTTTTTATCAGCTAATTTGCTCATTCTGTATTATTATATCCTCAAGAATTCATCTTTAAGTTTTATTGCTAGCCCAAATACAAAAATCTTCCAACTTTATTGTTTGTCAATTTTTTCACAGTTTAATACCAGTTGTTTTGGTTGCATCAAGCAGTTATATGAAGATCCTATAAGATATTTGCATGACTTTGTTGTTGCGCCTGAAAGGATGTTATCTGGACGAGGTTCCATGTTTGTTCATCTAAACAACATGATTTTCCATGTCCGAGGTAAAGCGATGATGCATATGTTCACAATTATTTTGTTATATGATATGTATTCTTGTTTCTTTCTCTTTCCCTTTCTCTAAATGTGTGTTGTTCATGTTCTTGTTTTTATATAATAGTGGATTTGCAAGTGTGTGCATGAAAGCAGCTTTTTGTTTATCACAATATCTCAAGAACCCTATTTCCCATGATTTTATTTTCTGATGGTTGCTATATCATAACAAAAAAATGTTCATCTTTTTAACATGATCAAAGCCTTTTTGGCGTATGTAGATGGAACTTCAGTGATGAAAGTTGATGTAAAGGTGCAGGCCCCAAAGCTTCACTATGTTCATCCTATGTGTTTCGAGGCTGGCAAGCCCTTGGAGTTAGTTGCTTGTGGAAGCAATTTGCTGCAATCCAAATTTCGGTATGTTATAGGTGGTGTGAAGAAACTATAAGTGCATTTACAGTTACATTTTATGTTGTATATTAGGTGATCCATTGAAGTATCAAGTATTTAGATGCCATTTCCTAGCAAAAGTAATTAGTTTTTCAATAATAATTACACTTTTTAGATCTTTGTTGATTGTTTTTTCCTTCCTATTTTTCTTGTTTTCTAATGATTGATATATCTTAAAATAAGTATGACATATTGCCTATATGGGGTTTCATTGGCTGCTATGTGTGTAATCATGATGACTATTTGATTAACTATTTTGTTACGATGTTTGCTTTCTGTGATTCTGGATAATGGTATTTAATGATTCATTTATAAAGATGGTCTTGATCACAGGTTTCTGATATCGTTTGGGGGAAAGTATCTGCCTTATGATTATTGTATTGCATCTCCACATTGTGAAAGTGAAGGGGAACCACTTATGCTTGACATCAGTTTTACAAGATATACGTCCCTCACACCGAATCAAATCTCTTTGGTCCTGCATTTATTGAAGTAAGTAAAAAAGAAAATAAATAATTAAATAAGAAAAACAAATAAAAATAATAATCAGTGCTTTGGTGTATAGTCTCACGCATTATATTTAGGTATATTTTTTGGGTCCAATTTTGATGTTCAACTTGTTTCATTTCCTTAACATAACTTTTCAGGAATCAGATTAGTGATGATTTTATTTGATACATCTTGCATTCTTTTATTGCTTTGTCAATATGCTGTGGCTGGCTAAACCATTTAATATATCCATGAAGTAGGTTGTCCAGTATCAGAATCTCTTGTATTACGGTACTTCTTTTAATTTTATAATTTTTAATTTTTTAAGGAAACAGAGGAACTTATTTTATAAAGAAGGGATATAGAACTTGATTCGTGGTGCTTCTTTCCAGTAATGATATTTGCTTGCTTAATCGCCTAGTTAATTCAGTGGAGTGAAACTTTTTAAGCAGCCTGAAGTTTAACTGAACAATTACTTCATGCGAATCATAAGATCTATGATGAAATGTGAACATATTAGTCGATTTTAGTCGATTTTAACCCATTAATTCAACATTTCCCCAGGTTGAGAATGAGTCTGGCTTATCAAACTTTGTACCTGTACTCATTGGGGACAAAGAAACTTGTTCTGAAATGAATATTATGCAGGAAAGATTTGAAGCATCTTTCTTTCCTAAAAGATCTCTGTCTATGGCTAGTGGTTTGCAGTCTGACATGTGTGAGGTCTCTGCACTGAGACAAAAAGCTCTATCTGATCTTGTTACAGACATAGCATGGTTACTAAAGGTGCCGGCGTCAGAAAGTTTGCAACAAGTTATTTCGTCTTTACAAATTCAGAGATTTAATCATGTACTTAATTTTCTGATATACAATGAGTCAACCACCATTTTGGAGAAATTGTTGCAAAACCTGAAGATTTTGATGGATAACGTTGAGTTAAATAGTGCCGTTAATGACATCAGTGACATTGACATGGGGCTGTTACTTAATTATATGGATTATGCGAGAGTGATTCTTGGTAAAAACCTTGAGAAAAAGGAAGGCTCAATCCGATACTCTGAGAACATTGTGCCAGAAAGGATATGCTCTTCCCAAGGCCATTTGCTTGTTCCTAGCACCAACCAGGTGAGGACTACAATTTTTGTAAATCAGATTTCCTGACATGTTTGCTTGGACTTTTGAAGTATAGTAAAGCCATGCTAGTCTGCTGTCGATTCTTTTTCTTTTCATTTTCTGGCTTATGCATAATTACTGATATGGAAATGGTGGATTGCTTTGGAATTTTGGAACTTTGGAAGGAATCCATGGAAAAACTGGTTATGCCGTCATTCTCAATATGATTTCTCCTGCTGTTGGCGCTTTTAAATTTTGCTAAAATGGTTTCTGTTGAAAATTAAATTCTAATGATACCAGTAAATATCATTTTGTAGGCAGTGATTCTTCATTTTTTTGGAATTTGAATTATTCCTGCATTGGTTGACAAAGGAGTCATTTTAAGAAGCTTGTCTTATTTGTTGTCCAACTTTTCATTTTTCATTTTGCATTTTTAAATTGTTAAATTTTAAAGAATACTAGTTTGTTCAATTGGTAGGATTCATGTTCTGCTCACATCGGTTGAGAAAGGGTTTGATTTAATTTTGTAACAATTTCCTTTTTTTCCAGCTAGATGGACATTCACAAAACCATACTAGATTATCTAGGATTATTATGAACATTGTCTATTGTACCTACTCATATCCTGATTCTCTGTTTTAGCTTTGTTCAGGAAAAGATAATTCGCGGAAAAATGCTATTTTTTTTTTTTTTTGCAAGTTTCTTTTGTGAAATGAGCTTGGGCGTGAGAGAGAGGTGTGAAAAAACTACATTGGGGTGTAGATAGTTTATCTTAAGTTTCTTTTGTGAAATGAGCTTTCTAGTGATCTGGTATCTTCATTTTTGCAAAACTGCTAGTTACGTCTACTGTTAAATAATTTTATTGTCGTGTCATTTATAGGAGTTAATGACAAGATCAAATGATGAGGAAGTAAAAGTGGTGGGTTCAGCTACTGTTGATAGGGGCGAAATAGTTCCACTTTTGAACGGAGAGGTTATTATGAATGTGAACCTTATCAAGGAATGGCAAAGAAAATCATGTGGTCACATTTTCTCCGGCAGAGTCTTGTTCTCTCGGCCGACAATATTTGTAATAGCAATGACTGCTGTTTGTTTTGGGGTATGTGTGGTGTCACTCCACCCTCAAAAGGTTGGTGATTTTGCAAAATCCATACGTCGTTCATTGTTTGGCAATTAGTAGATGTTAAAAAGAATTTTTTTAGCACAAAACAAGTGGTCTTCTGTTTATCTGCATGCATTTTGTTGTATGCTATTCTTATATTTCGTTTCAAATCACGCTGCATGAAGCACATGTAAGTTGTACTTTCTGATATAGTTTTGTCTTTGTTGACTCGATCGACATGCTTCTGCTTGCTGCACTTAGGATATAACATAGCATAACTCACTGTACTTCGTAAAGATATGAAGATGGACATTGGTTTTTTGAGTTTAGTGGAAATATATTTGTTATGTGAATTTGATCTCAAGTATGTCAGTTTTGGTGTATTGCTTTGGTAATCAAAGAGAAATTGCTTTTCACAACCGTCTCATTCTTACTCTAAAGCCTGCTTGTAACTTTTATGATAGTTTGCTTATGGATCTTCAAATCGTGGGACTAGGATTGGGAGATAATCACTTAACTGATCCGAAATGAAACAAACACATTGAAACGAACCAATCGATTCGGCTTTCAGGTATCAGATATCGAATCGCAAACCAAATAAGAATTAACATCTACTTGCATATTTTAAAATACATAGTTTGTTAGTTTGAATTAAATGGAAAAAAATTACTTGAAAGGCTGAAACTGAACTGAATTCTGTTTGATTAAGATCGGTTTGGAATATTTGTTTACAAAATGAAATTGTATAATTCGGTTCAATTGATTCGGAATATTCGTTTACAAAAATAAATTTGTATAATTTGGTTTGATTCGGAATGTTTATGACAAAATATTTTATAAAACAAAAATATCTTTAGAGCCTATGCGTGGTAGCATAACCCCAAAAAAATGAGATAAAATAGCTGATGGGAGACAAAAATAAGTTGATTAATCATCGCTTGAAAAGCAAATAACAAGTTTGGTTCTTGATTGAGAGCAGTGGCTGCTGCTTCCTATGTTTGACATTTACATATAAAACATTTAAACATTTTGGATTATCTTCTTATTCTAAAGAGCATGTTCATCCATCTTTATATAATAAATATATAAGAATAAATAACAAAAATAAGCATTTTCATATGTCAAGATTATACTCTATAATGCTATGTTATGTTAACACTTATATTTTCGTAAAGGCAAACATGCCTCAATTCTTGGGTACATTTGAAGGCTGTTAGTAACCTTGTGCTATTTGGGTTTCGCCCAATGCGTGGATTTGAGATATAATGACATTTAAATACTAAGCTTAAATTTGACCCGTATAAAATTGAGTAAGATCTTTAGATTATTCTGATTCAAAGAATGTTACTGCATAAATTGAACAATTGAAAAGTCTGTAACTTCAACATCTCTATATTATTATTTGCTTTTCAATTAATAAATGCTGGCACTTGAACTAGTACAAGAATTAAAAGATTCATGTGAATCCCTCCACGGTCTCTGACGTTATTATATATTGTAACGTTTTATACATGTTCGGCTAGACGTACAATTTTAATTATAAGTCCGATAGGTTATTGATTAGTCTGTAATGTCAGTTATGGAAATTTACACGTGCGTTGACCACTTTAATACATGTCCGGTCGGATGTTAAATTTGAATTTCATATTTGGCCAGCCAAAATCAGATCTCGTGTCTTTGGTAACTGGCAATCTAAACATTCAATGACAACTATGAATTGTCTAATTGATTTTAGGGTGTGCCCGGTCGGATATTCTGGTGTGAGAGAAGATAGGTCGGACATAGGTGATGTCTGGTTAGCTTTCGGTTATATTCCTAGTAGTTCTTTTCTTTCTTGGCACTTATCTTGCAATTTTTCTAATTTTCAGGTGATGTCCTCATAAAAGACTCATCATCAGACTATGCATAAAAATATAATGTCTACACTTTTACTAGAAAATGGCTAAGAGCCAATCAACCACTTAAGCTAATACATTCAAATGTCTATGGACCAATAAATGTAAAAGCACGAGGTGGTTATGAATACTTCATCATATTTATAGAAGACTATTCCAGAAATGGCTATGTTTACCTAATGCAGCACAAGTCACCTACCTTTGAAAAGTTTGAAAGAGTATCGTGTTGAGATTGAGAACCAATTAGGTAAAACGATCAAAACTCTACGATCAGATTCTGAAAGGGAATACCTCGAAAATAAATTCAAGAGTTCTTAGGTAAACATGGGATATTATCCCAACTCGCAACACCTGGAACACCACGGTAAAATGATGTTGCAGAAAGGAGAAATCAGACCTTATTAGACATGATGAGATATGTTTAGTTAAAGTTCATTGCCTAGTTCATTATGTGGATATGTATTACAGACAATAATGTATATCCTTAATGTAGTTCCATCTAAGTCTGTTCCTAAGACACCTTTAGAGTTGTGGACCGGTCGTAAAGCTAATATATAATATTTCTACATATAAAGATGTCCAGAACATGTGCTATAAACAAGACTACAAAGTTGGAACCATGTTCACATGTGTGCTTATTTGTAGGTTATTCTAAGGAGAGTAGGGGTTGATTCTTCTATAGTCCAGAAGATAACAAAATGTTATCGACAAAAGCAATGTTTCTTGAGGAAAACTATATGAGAGAGTTCTACCTCATTGTAAAGTAATACTTGAGGAGTTACTTGCTACTTTGATCAGTACATCATCAATAATAATTTTTGATAAAAGAGTAGCACCTTTAACATATGAGCTTTATATGTAAGTATATCATAACAAACTACCATCTAGACGCAGTGGGAGTGTTGTGTGACAATCTAGTCACTATCTAGGAATTGAAGAGGCATAAATTATCGCATCCAATGGTGTTATAAATGATCCATTGACCTATTGTAGTGCAATGGATGATTCTGCTAAAGAGGAATGGCTTAAAGCCATAAATCACGAGATAGAGTCGATGCCTCCAACTCGATCTTGGAACTTTTAGACCAATATGATGAGGTAAAACTTATAGGTTGCAAGTGGTTCTACAAGAGGAAAAGAGAATCATATGGGAATGTTCGGACCTTCAAGGATAGGTTAGTGGACAAGGCTTATACCCAAAATATGGAGTCCACTATAAATAGACTTTATCACCAGTAGTCATGCTTAAATCCTTTTGCACTCTTATATCCATTACCGCATATTATGACTATGAGATATGATAAATGGATGTCAAGATAGCATTCTTGAATGACAGTCTTGATGAGTGTATCTATATTGTACAACTAGAGGGATTTATTACCCAAGGTCGAGAGCAAAAAGGTTACAAGCTATAAAGTTCCATTTATGGACAGAAGCAAACATCTAGATATTAGAACATAAGACTTGATATGACAAACAGGTGTTATGATTTTGAGTAGAACATTGATGAGCATTGTGTGTACAAGCGCGTCATTGACAATAAGGTGATTTTTCTCATGTTGTATGTCGATGAAATTTTACACATTGGGAATGATATAAAAGTGTTATCGGACTTAAAATCCTAACCAACTAACCAATTTCAAATGAAAGATTTGTGAGAGACCAATTATGTTCTTGAGATCCAAATCATTCTGGTTCGCAACAGATGACTGCTAATTATGTCTTAAGCATCCTATATCGACAAGATCATTATGCGATTTAGCATGCAGAATTCCAAGAAAGTCAATTTTATTTTTCGACATGGAATTTATTTTTCGACATGGAATTCATTTTTCGAAGGAACAGTTTCTTAAAACACCGCAAGGAGTGAGGAGATGAGACATATCTGATATGCCTCTGTAGTTGGTAGTCTCATGTATGCTATGTTATGCATTAGACTAAAATCTACTTTGCAGTGGGACTAGTCAGTAGATTTCAGTCTAACCGAAGATTTGATCATTGGATAATTGTGAAACACATTGTCAAGTATCTTAAAAGAGTGAGAAACTGTTGGAAAGTTATGACCTATAGCATCACTATTTGTAAAAGACATTGTAGTTTTTGTACAAATTAACTATGTGACAAAAAAAATTGCTATTTTATCATTTTTTATAATTAGATTACTTGAATAAATAAATGATAAAAGTCCTTATGATTAGTTCCGGATTAATAAGTTATGAGACAATATCAATTCACGAAAGTTTAATCATTAAATATCGCTAGTCGTAGTATTATCGAGACTAGACATCGATAATGCGGAATAGACTAGTATCGCACTTGTGCGTGTTATGGAAGCATAACGACATAATTCTCATATATTTAAGTATTGGATACTTATGCAAGTGTGATAGGAGGTTGTGTTTACCGATGGTACGGAAACAGCTTCGCTCTGGATAGACCCCTCGGAATCCCATTGGTAGTATGACTATGTGTCTATGAGAATCCGAATCAGGGTAGATGTATTTGGTCTTAACCTGAGACTTGTATCGCTAAGACTTACGACAATCAATACGCTTTGGTTTTGGTCGTCCGGAGATTTAACAGTTTCTATCTACGCCTCTTCTGGGTTTATTGAGAATCGTAGTGTATTGGGTGTGATGTCAAGATGGAAGTATCACTTAAGTCATATGGAGATGATGATCACGCAGAGATACATAACTAGTACTCTAATATGTTGTAACTATCGGGATAATATGACAATGTCATGATTATCCGATTAAAGAGACTAATTACTAGTAATCTGATTTATGCTTCGTACGAGGTAGACACTATTCCAGCCCCATGCCTTGCATGTGACATCCGATACTGGATCGCAATACGTAATACTATGTATACTACGCCTGACAAAGATTATATATTCCTTAAAGAATATTTTTGGAGAATTGGGTAGGCATGGTGCTTTACTAGAAGCCAATCCTGTCTTGTAAATCGGTAAAAATGTGGTACCGGGTACGCACGTGTTTGGATAGTCCGACAATCAGATTTACTGTCAACATATCTATGAATCTCATGGGTCCCTTCCCGAAGATTCACCGATGACATTTGACTCAAGCAGAATTAATCTGGGTTAATTATGAGAGAAAGAAAATTAATCTAGGATTAATTACGGAAAGAATTTATCTGTGATAAAATTCAAATAGTAGAGAGAGAATGATTAATTTGGGATTAATCAATTAAATAATATATTCGATATATTAATTGAAATTAGATAAGTGCCTATTTGTAAGTTATCTTAGGGAAATCAAAGGATATTACTTCTACAACTCACAAGAGAACAAAGTATTTGTTGCTTTAAATGCGTTTTTCTTTGAAAATGGATTCCTAAATACAGTGATAAGTGGGAGGAAAGTAGAACTCGATGAAAATCAGAGTGATACTATTCCTGGCACAGAATCCTTAACGGAACATGAACTGTTCATCAGGGATGAGACTGTACCACAATCTTCTAATACACAAGAACCGCGTAGGTCAAAGAGAGTCAGAAAACAACCTGAGAGGTATGGGTTTCTGATCTCACCTCATGTGGATATCTTATTGAGGATAACGAGCCGGCTACGTATGAGGAAGCGATACAAGATATCGACTCCGCTTTATGGCAAGATGTCATGAAGTCCAAAATAGATTCCATCTGTTGGGTTTCTCTAAGGTCCCAAGGATCAATTGAAGCAATGAAACACATGTGCGAATACTCAAAGAAGTTGCGGAATACTTACAATGATCGGTTGTGCGATGCGAGGAACAACAAAACTTTTATGCCCTTTGAAGCTCATTGAACTCTCGGCATTCTTCAAAAAGTGAGCTCCTCCATTCGGCCATGGATGATCCATCAAGCTCCAAGCTTGTGATGTGTATTCCAAGCCCAAGGGTGGGTTTCCCTATCACCTTCACAAGACTCCTAAAGCGTGCTAGCACTATGGAAAAATTTGCCGCAAATCTTTCCATTTGTTTCTCCTTGTTCACGCCAATTGCAGAATTTTGGATAGTAAAATGGCCCTTGGCCGAGAGTTAGAGAAGGAGAGAGGGAGAGAATGATATGGTTGGTGTGTAGAAAATGTGTATCTAATACACTTATTTCAAAAGTCAAATACCAACTCAATAAATAATGATATATGTCTTTCAAGCTTTCAAAAGCTTTTCCAACAACTCCCATCTACTATTCACATCACAAGTGACTAGACATCACATCACTCAAAGTGACAAGTGATTTGACGCTTGAAGTGACTTGTGGGCCGCACTTGAATTCGAAATGCGAGTGCGTCCGCAAACTGGGGCTCGGTTTCGCTAATTCCGAATTAACGAATTTTCCGTTGTGACGTAATTAAATAATTATGCCTAGCAAAATTACTATTCACGTCGCTAACGAATTAATTCTAAATTAACTCGTTCACCCGAATTAAAATCTAATTTCAATTCTGTGTCGAAATTCAATTTCGTTTAATATATCGAATATATTAATTTACCGATTAATTCCAAATTAATCGTTCTCTCTCTTTAAATAGTATTTTATCCCAGATAAAATATCTCCGTAATTAATCCTAGATTAATTTTCTCTCTCATCTAATTAATCCCAGATTAATAAAGTGCGAGTCATACGTCATCGGTGAATCTTCGGGAAGCGACCCATGAGATCCCCATATATATTGGCAGTAAATCCGGTTATCGGACTATCCGAACACATACGTACCTAGTACTACGTTGTTACCGATTTACAAGACAATGTTGGCTTCTAGCAAAGCGCCATACCTACCCAATTCTCCAGAAATATTCTTAAAGGAATATTATAATCTATATCATGCGTAGTATACGTAGTATTGCATATTACGATCCAGTATCGGATGTTCACGTGCAATGCCTGGGGCTGGAATAGTGTCTGCCCAGTATGAAGCACATATCGGATGTCTGGTAACTAGTCTCTGTAATCGGATAAACATGACCTAGTCATATTATCCCGATGACTGCAGTACTTAAGAGTACTAGTTCCGTATCCTACGTGATCATCATCTCCACTATAACTGAAGTGATACTTCCATCTTGACATCACATCCAATACACTACGATTCTCAATATACCCAGAAGAGGCGTACACAGAACCGGTTAAAGCCCTGGATAACCAAAATCAAAGTATATTAATTGTCGCAAGTATTAGCGGTGCAAGTCTCAGGTTAAGACCAAATACACCTACCCTGATTCGGACTTCCATAGACACATAGTTATACTACCAATGGAGTTCCGATGGGTCTATCCAGAGCGAAGCTGTTTTCCGTACCATCGGTAAAACACAACCTCCTATTACACTTGCATGAGTATCCAATACCCAATATATGAGAACTATGTCGTTATGCTCCCACAACACGCACAAGTGTAATATTAGTCTATTCCGCATTATCGATGTCTAATCTCGATAATACTACGACTAAGGATATTTAATGATTAAACCTTCATGGATTGATACTGTCTCATATCATCTCAATTCAGAACTAATCATAAAAACCTTCTATCATTTAAATATCTTGGTAATCCAATTACGAATGATAAAAGAGCAATTTCCTTTGTCACATAGTTAATTTGTACAACAACACTGTGTTCTGTACCAACCAAGTTTGGACGCTGGTTGATGCACCAGAAGGCGTAAAGCCTATTGGTTGTAAATGGATCTTCAAGAAGAAGACCGACATGGATGGCAACATACAAACGTACAAAGCTAGACTTGTAGCGAAAGGGTATCGTCAACGACATGGTGTCGATTATGACAAATTTTTTTTACTTGTTGCCATGATTAAATCCATCCGGATAATGCTTGCTATTTCTGTATATTTCGATTACGAAATATGACAGATGGACATCATAACCGCTTTCCTTAACGGAAACCTTTTGGAGGATGTTTATATGCAACGGCCTGACGATTTTGTCGTACCAAGACTTGCAAACAAGGTTTGTAAATTAAATCGATCCATTTATGGATTGAAGCGAGCATCGCGTTCTTGGAACCAATGTTTTGATGAGATCATAAAAGAATATGACTTCGTTCAAAACGAGGATGATCCTTGTGTATAGAAGAAGGTTAGTGGGAGCGCACTGACATTCATTTTCCTTTACATTGCTGATGTATTACTTATTGGCAATGACATTCCCATGCTACAATCGATGAAAGCTTGGCTTTCATTAAAATTCTCCATGAAAGATCTAGAAGAAGCAGCCTTTATTCTGAGAATAAAGATCTACTAGGATAGATCTAGAAAGCTGCTTGGACTCTCCCAGAGCACGTACATTGAAAAAGTGTTGATGAGATTAAACATGGATCAGTCTAAGAGGGGACTGTTGCCAGTGTCACAATGCGTTACTCTATCTAAGGACATGTGTCCTAAAACTCAAGATGAGAGAGACAACATAAGTCGGATTCCGTTCGCTACTGTAGTCGGATCGATCATGTATGCCATGATATGTACACGACCTGATGTCTCGTATACTTTGAGCATGTGTAGTCGCTATTAGGCCGATCTAGGTGATGGTCACTGGGTTGCGGTTAAGAATATCCTTAAGTATCTCAAACGAACTAAGGATGGGTTCTTAATCTATGGAGATGGAGAACTTAAGGTAACTGGGTTTACCGACGCAAGTCTCCAAACCGATAAAGACGACTGTAAGTCACAATCTGGGTACATATTTTGTTTGAATAACAGAGCAGTGAGCTAGAAATCTTCCAAGCAAGAGACTATTTCCGATTCAACAATAGAAGCGGAATACATCGCTGCAACTGAAGCAGAAAAAGAGACAGTTTGGATCCGTAAATTCCTAATTGGATTAAGAGTTGTTCCGTTAGCAGCTGAGCCCGTTCCATTGTATTGTGACAATAACGGGGCTATAGCGCAAGCTAAAGAACTGCGATGTCATCAACGATCCAATCATGTACTTCGAAGTTTCCATCTGATTCGTGAGATTATACATCGTGGCGATATAAAGATCGAGAAGGTCGCATCAGATGACAACATTACAGATCAGCTGACGAAAGTTATTCTTCAGCAAAGGTTTGAGCGACATGTACATAGTTCAGGTGTTAGATACTTAAGTGATTGGCTATACGCCAAGTGGGAGATTGTTGGACAGTTATGACCCATAGTATCACTATTTATAAAAGACATTGTGGTTTTTGTACAAATTAACTATGGGACAAAGGAAACTGCTATTTTATCATTTTTTATAATTAGATTACTTGAATAAATAAATGATAAAAGTCCTTATGATTAGTTCCGGATTAATAAGATATGAGACAGTATCAATCCACGAAAGTTTACTCATTAAATATCCCTAGTCGTAGCATTATCGAGACTAGACATCGATAATGCGGAATAGACTAGTATCATACTTGTGCGCGTTATGGAAGTGTAATGACATAGTTCTCATATATTTAAGTATTGAATACTTATGCAAGTGTGATAGGAGGTTGTGTTTACCGATGGTACGGAAACAACTTCGCTCTAGATAGATCCCTCGGAATCTCATTGGTAGTATGACTATTGTCTATGGGAATCCGAATCGGGGTAGGTGTATTTGGTCTTAACATGAGACTTGTATCGCTAATACTTGCGACAATCAATACGCTTTGGTTTGGTTGTCTGACGCTTTAACAAGTTCTGTGGACGCCTCTTCTGGGTTTATTGAGAATCGTAGTGTATTGGGTGTGATGTCAAGAGGAAGTATCACTTCAGTCATATGGAGATGATGATCACGCATGGATACAGAACTAGTACTCTAATATGTTGTAACTATCGGGATAATATGACAATGTCATGATTATTCGATTAAAGAGACTAGTTGCTAGTAATCCGATTTATGCTTTGTACGGGGCAGACACTATTCCAGCCCTATGCCTTGCATGTGACATCCGATACTGGATCGCAATACGCAATACTACGTATACTACGCCTGACAAAGATTATATATTCCTTAAAGAATATTTTTGGAGAATTGGGTAGCACGGTGCTTTGCTAGAAGCCAACCATGTCTTGTAAATCGGTAAAAACGTAGTACTAGGTACGTACGTGTTCGGATAGTCCGTCGATCGGATTTACTGCCAACATATCCAGGGTTCTCATGGGTCACTTCCCGAAGATTCACTGATGACGTATGACTCGCACATTATTAATCTGGGATTAATTTGATGAGAGAGAAAATTAATCTGGGATTAATTACATAGATATTTTATCTAGGATAAAATATTATTTAAAGAGAGAGAACGATTAATTTGGAATTTTGGAGGCCCACTCAGATTTTGAATTAAAGAGAGAGAACGATTATCTGGGAATGTGTTTTACAGGCCTACTCGGATTTTGAATTAACGTGGGGCTCATATCAAGTCACATCTCATCACCTTTTCCTTGATGGAAGTTGTTAGTTGGTGTTTACTTGAAAAACACATTTCCTTATTTTATTTTGAAAAGTGAGTGACCTTTACCAACTTTGTAGATTTGGTATATGGTTTTGAATTTTGGAAAATCAAATCACTCTCACACTTCTCTCTTCTTGCTTTGGGCGTGAATCACACTCCCTCTTCTTCTCCTCTCCAAAGCCGAGAGTTGCTTCTCTTGATTGGGAAATTTTATAGCAAAATATTCCTAAGCTAGCACTTAAAAGGAGTCTACAAAGATGATAGGGAAACTATCCCTTTGAGTTTGGAATTCAAAGATCAAGCTTGGAGCTAAACCATTCATACAAATGAGAGCTTGGAGCACTACACAAATGAGGTCAAAATTTTATTATCTCTACATCCTACTTAGCTGATCAAAGTGAGTATATTTCTGCAACGTACTTTTTTAATTCACACAATTTTATGCTTAATAGATCCTTGACATGTTCTAGGAGAACCCATTAGAAACTATATGTTTGTATATTCTGGTGAGGATATGATGCTCAGAGGATATACAAACTCTCATTTTCAAATGGATGTAGATTCTAGGAAATTAACATCCAGATCAATATTCACCATAGATGGTACGGATATTATGTGAAGAATTATAAAAGCAATCTTGTGTTGCTGACTCCACCATGGAGGCTGAGTATGTAGCAGTTTGTGAAGCAGCTAAGGAAGCAGTCTTGTCCCAAAAATTCTTGGGAGATTTGGAAGTTGTTCCAGATATAGACAAACCACTCACACTTTATTACGATAATAGTGGTGTAGTGGAAAATTCCGAAGAACTAAGAAGCCATAAAAAAAATGGAAGCATATATAGAGGAAAGATTATCTCATCGGGGAGATAGTGTAAAGCGGAGACGTTACCATAATAAAGATAGCATTTGTGGAGAACTTGCTTGATCTGTTTACAAAGACCTTTACGGCTAAAGTTTTTGAAGGTCACCTAGAGGGTCTAAGATTACGTGACATGCCGCATTTTCTATAGTGCATATGGGAGATTGTTGAGATATATGCCCTAAAACATCATGTAATATGTAAATAGAATTATTTTGAATTAATAAACGATGCATATTCATTTATCAAATTATTTTAATATAATTTGTATATAATAAATCATCTTTTATACCTTCAATTATTTATGTATATTTAGATTTAGTGTATGAGTGTCATACATAAGAGGATTCAAGTCTGAAATTAGTAATTTAAAGTAGTCCATAGAAAGTAAATAAAATAGGTACTTTGTTTGTGGTTTATCTATAGTTGCAATCCATTATATATATATATGTATAATAACCTTGATCCGAGATCATTCATCTAGTGAAATGAGAATGGATGCACATTATATGATGTGATCATATAAGACTGGACCTAAATAAAAATAAATTTCTTATAATATTCGTTAGATAAAGAAATCCATATCGGTCTACTAGATTGTCATATATGGATTAATTTGAATCTTGAGATTACTACAAACTCTTGCATGACACGTTATGTCCTTTGATTTACATATGTGAGATTGGTGTAGTATTCTTAATCATTTAGTGTATGGCTGAGAATATTTTACATAGATATGGAATCCATTTCTTATTGCGAGAAATAGTTGATTATCTTCTTTAAGGGTTGATTCAGTACTTGAATAGTTAGAATGCTCAAGTCTTTCTATTACGAATAGAAAGATTAATATTCATAATAGTAATGAATGAATCGTTCATTAGAGAATCAATGGTACTAAAAACATAAAATAATTATAGGAGTATAACGAATATTTTGACCCGACCTTAATTATGAGATAGTCGTGGAGGGTCAATCTAATTGTAATGATTATATCTATGGATACTGATGTAATTCGGATTATGTAAAATATATGCAGTGGTGATAATACAACTTTTGATTTTCAGTAGAATAACCTAAAGTTAATATTTTGAAATATTCGATTAAAGAGTTTTAATTAATATTTTGGGATTATTGAAGTTTAGAGCTACTGGTCCATTTGGTCCTCATTCTAACTCGATATACTACACCAAATCATATAATAACTGTATTGTCAAATTATAAACTCACATGCATAATAATTTATTATGTTAAAATTATTAATGTGATTAATGATTATTGTCACTCATAAAAACTTCATTAAATAAGTTTAATATAAATTTTTGGAAAATTCATGATTATGAGATAATCATTTAAAGATTTAAATTTGAACTAATTAAATTATATTTGATATTTTAATACAAAAATTTTGAATTTAATAAGTATTGAAATTTGATTTCAATACACGTTATTTGATAATTCAAGTTATAAAAATTAACGTTGATATTTAATGTACTTTTTATTAAGACATTAAAATCAAATTTTGTTGTTACAAAATTTGGAGAGTTTGGCCGAAAATTGAAGGTTGCTAGGGGTTAACTTTGTAATTTTGATTACAATTTATTTAACGTAAAACCTAACATATAAAAAGACAAGTGTTATCTTATTTAACCATAACATTTTGCAAACCCCTAACTACCTTCTTTTTCTTCATTCTTTCAAAAGTACAAGAAAAAAAAAAGAAAAAAAAATTTGTGACAATATTTATCTCTAAAAGGTTTAGAGAATATATTTTATGAGTGAAATCTACACTTGATAACAAGACATAACGAGAAAGGCCGATTGGTATTGACGAAATAATCACCTTCTTCCTCCCTATAGAGCTCACAGCAGTTAGCAAAAAACTACTCGCTGTCTCTCGGTTTAGGGCATGTTTTGTGGTCGTTTTTGTTGCATTTTATGTGGTAAATTTTGGTAATGTAAAGGACTTATTTGGGGACGTTTTGGGGATATTTTAGAGTGATTATTTTGCCCCAAACAACCACTAAAAAATCTTCAAGCAGCATCAGTTTTTCCAGCGAGCAGTGCGAGATTTCCGTGTTGCAAACTACTGTATTTCGCTGCTATTTGGGGCCAATCGTTATGCGTAGAATACAACAAATAAATTTACAAAACATATGCTTAAAAGTTCTAGTCAGAGTCAGCAATTAGAGGAAAATGGCAGAAAATTTTTCTAAGGTTGATCTCAGGGTCATAGTGTATTTACACTGGGTAATGAGTTTTCCAGTGAAAAGTTCGTGTGTTGATTCCTACAATCCACCCACTATCGACTGCGTTTTTTTATTTCTAATACTAAACCCACTCATAACCCATTAAAGATATATTAAATCCTACCCAGGTCGAGCGGATATTAACGGATCTGCAGGTTATAGGTTAAATTGACATCCATAAGTTTAATGAAAAGATTATTTTGGATATAATAGAATTATGTCAAAAGATACATGTAATTAAGAACGGCAAAATTCGGATTTGGAGTGGATCAAGATTCGCAAAAAAAATAAAAACCGAAATTTTATTATTTATTTTAAATTATTTAATTTTACACATTTAAAATTATAAAATAACTATCAATTTAACATTAAAAAAAAATATCTACAATTCAAATTTTGTCGTAAATAATGTAAATATAAATATAAAAATATAATAAAATCATAAATAAAAATACTTTTAATAATTTTTTATTATATTATTTCTGGAACCAGATTCACTTGAATTTGGATCTGAATCCTTGTAGATCATTAAAACTCAAATCCAGATCCATATCTTCCTAGATTCAGATCTTTATGAATTTTGTTCGGATAAGATAATCTTACCATCCCTACGTATAAATATTTTGTTTGATATGGTTTCGGTTGGTTTTATCATGTTTTATTGAATGTGAAAATGATAATGGATATAATAAGGAAAACCAAATATTGTTTTTTGTTTTTCAAACTAGAGAAAGGACCATGACAGATTAATTTTCAGGAATATACATCTTCTAAGCCTGCAAAATCCTCTGAATCAACAACAAAGATAGAGCAATGATAGCATAATAATAAGGAAAAAAACACGAGAATATGATATGAAATTTATGTCATCTCTAAATAGACTAAACTACTGGCCTGGCCTTGAGCTTTATCTGTTCATATCATCATTCATCATCATCCACGAATCTTTTCCAAACAGGGTGCTTCTTCCATACTCTATCAACCATGACATCAATCGGCACACCCTTCGTCTCAGGCAACAGGAACAACGCGAACAATCCCATAACTAGAATCCACAGGGCGAAGAAGAAAAATATATAGGCACGCATATGGCACATCATTGACAGGAAAGCTTGGGCTATAAGGAAAGTGAAGAACATGTTAGAGCTAACTGCGAATGCAAATCCTGCAGTTCTTGTTTCCAGAGGGAATGTTTCACTGGGAATTAACCAACCCAGAGGTCCCCATGACCACGCGAACGCCATCACAAACAAGCACACAAGTAACACTACTATGCCTGCTTCTGTTTTTGTAAGTGTATTCGATGTAGCCTTCAAATGCATTAGCAAAATTCCCCCAATTGCAGTCTGCATAACACCAGAGGAAAAAGAAGATATGATTACCTTAATAAACGTGTCATAACATTAATCATTGAACTGGGGATTGAACTGTACTTGGCTGATGAACATTTGGACACAGGCTTGGAGAAGCAATTTCCTTCTTCCAACTTTATCAACAGCATAGATTGAGACCATAGTGCTAAAAACATTTACGATGCCGGTGATAACAGAGGACAGCAATGAAGCATCGTTCTTGAATCCAACAGTTTGAAACAGGACAGGTGCATAAAACATTATGGCATTAATTCCTGTGAACTGCTGGAAAACTTGAAGCAGCACGCCAATGATTAGCGGCGGCATGCTTGAACGCTTCATGAGTTCCTTGTACGGATTCTTCACTTGACTGGCAATATTACTAGCCAATTTAATTTGTTCATATTCAGCATTAACATCTTCAACACCCCTGATTCTTTTGAGTGTTTTGAAGCCAGCAGCTTCATTTCCGCGCTCAATTAGGCTAGCTGGTGTCTCAGTGATGACTATGGAACCTATAAATAAGAAACCGGCTGGTAACCCTGCTAGCCCTAAGGATACTCTCCATCCATTCGGATGCATCTTTGAGGTTCCATAATTCACCAAATTTGCAAAAAATATTCCTATTGTTACAAAAAGTTGGAAGAGAATGTTCACAGCTCCACGGTGCTGCACTGGGGCTATCTCTGACAAGAATAGAGGAACAGCCTGCAAGATTATTCAACAAATGGTTTTACAAGGAAAATGTATCAATTCTAAAATCTCATATCAATTCATTAGGAGGAAAAATCTTGGGTGTTTCCGGTGTATACTCTCTTAGAACTCTTACCTGATTGGTTGTGAGGAACACGTGGCAAGCATTTAATGGCGGGAGGTGTATACAATTAGAGCAGTTAAGCAATTTTCTGATTAATAAGTTTGGTTTGGTATTGTCATTAAAAAGATGCAATAAACAAATGGAAATTCATAATTATAATAAAAATAATAATTCACGTGTGTATTTTTAATATTTTGATGGTGATTAAAAAAATAAAAATCTTAATTTTTATAAAATTTATTTTTTAAAAGAAGTCGTGATTAATAATTGTACATTTTTATCATTAACCAAATAATTAAAATTATGATAAAGTAATTTTACCTCATTGCCAAATCCTACTCCAAAGCCAAGAAGAATCCTTCCAAGAATTAGCATCCATATGTTTACAGCACCAGCACTGAAGGCAACTCCAGCCAGAAAGAAGGAAGATGCCACAAGAATTGTGGGCTTTCTGCCAAATTTAGTGCACACCTTGGAAGCAACAAAGCTTGCAAATAAAGCAGCCAAGTAGAGTGAAGATGTGAAAAGCTGAAGAAATTGATTGTCATATTTACAGTAATTGTCTTCCCTTGCATGTAGCTTTCTTCCATACACCTCAGGAAAAAATTTGATCAAAAAATCATCCATGGCTGTCACTCCACCTATATATTTAGAATAGATATGTATCACTAAGTGGCATAATCAAAACATTGATTTAATAAAAATAAAATTTGATTTTCATAAGAAGTGTTGGATACTCTTCACTTTTAATAAGAGTAAATAAAATTTTTTTTATTGATAAATCATATTTTTAATTAATTTATAATACATATTTTAATAAATTTTTGGACTAAACAGGCACAATCTGTGTTTCACTAACACATAAAAAATGCCGAAACTAATTTTAAGCAAAAGGAGGATAAATGGAGGACACAATTAAACCTGTATGTTTCCGAATCTTTTACCAATTATTTGTACAAAACAGTCATGGTATCAAAGACTAGTAACCTAAAATTCAATCGAATATATTACAATACAGCCAATTTTTTTTAACAAATTTAATCAACTATTTCCATTGTTTTGAAAAAAAAAGTCAATCTTATATAAAAAGTCACCATTCATTCTTAGAAATGGCAAAGGTTGGATATCCGACTATTTTGATATCCTAAACGGAAACTAAAATTAAATTCAATATTTGATATTTATACATAACAAAAAAAAAATCGTAAGTGGTATCCGTAATCGAAACCGACCGAAAAATCTAATATCATGAACCTATCAAAATAACAAAAATTAAAAAATTTATATGATAAAATACGAAAAATAAAAAATTTAAATAATTAACTACTAATCTAAAAATTAATTTTGATTTTATAATTAATTTTGATTTATTTTTGATTGGATTTTGGATTTCGTATATTCAAAATATATATATAATACCTGAAATTCCAATGTCATAACCAAACATAAGGCCCCCGAAAGCTGCAAGAATCCAACACACCACCACATAAACAGTGATTTTCGATTTGAAATCATCAGATTCAACCATTTTTGCTACTCTTAATGTGTGAATGTCTATCAACCCAGTTGATCAGAGCAAATCTGAGGATATGAAATGAAAATTAAAAAGTGAAATACTAATTATTTTTAATTGAATTTATTGCTACTTTATTATGAAAATTAAACATAATGCATTATTTTCACAAAGTTGGGATTATGCGATTTTAATTTCTTACTTGAGATGACAAGTTCGCCAGATCAGAAGATAAGCATTACACCTAATGTTTTTATCATGGAATTTATGTGTTAATTATTTATAAATAGGGGTGACAAAACAAATCAACGAATCGAATTTTATCTAATCCTAAACGAATCGAATCAAAATAAGATAGATTCGTATTCGATTCGTTTATTAAACGAATCATAATATCAGGATTCGTATTCGATTCGTTTATTAAACGAATCGAATACGAATATTCGCTTAGTCATAATATTATTTAATATCATAATTTACTATAATTAATTTACATTAATTCTTCATAAATATATACATATAAAATATGTAATTAATATATTTATTAAAAATACCTCACAGAATATCGAAAATATTATTTTTTTCAATGGTAATTAGCCATAATTTCTCGAATCTTAATTGAAAAATAATAATAACTAGTAAAAGAAAATAATAAAACGAATCATAAACGATAAATGAATCAATGAGCTTAAATTCGTATTCGTATTCGATTCGTTTAATAAATGAATCAAATCGAATTGACTCATTTATTAAACGAATCCATTTTTTCAAACCCATATTCGCTTTAAAGCGAATTGAATAAAACGAATAAATGAATCATGACCTAAATTACGACCCCTATTTATAAACAAGTTTTAGGAAATCAAACTCAAGTTTGGTTTTTGTCTTATTATTAGGCAAAGTAGATGCTATTTAAGAAAGAATAGCACCTTACAAAATCCGTTAACTATGGCCAAACTTTTCACTTTTAGTAAAAAACAACGTTGGAAATAACAAAGAGGAGACTTTTGAAATTGCCAATTAAAGCATGGTATAATTATAAGAGTATGTTGAGAAAAAAAATTTGGGAAAAATTAACGAAATAACTAACGGTGTGAATTTCGGGTTGGGTTCGGTTTTTGTCAAGTTTTAGTTCGGTTTAGAAATCATTCGGTTTGAGAGTTTAGAACAATTCGATTTTTTTCAAATTTTAGTTCGGTTTGATTTGGTTCGTGAAAATTAGTAGGATTCTGACCCTAGTACACCAATGAGAAGAAAATATGGGTAATATCCGAATTTTCAAAATAGTTCTCGAAGGTTCTCAAATTGAAATTTAGGTCTCAGAATGAGACGATGTTGGAGAATATGAGCTTAAGCATTTTCAAAATAGTTTTGACCCTAGTACACCTATGATGTTTCCAATAGTGTCGTAGAGTAATGTATTGAATTGTATTGGATTAAATAAGATAGAATATATTGAATTTGTGTTGTTGGAAATATCTGAGTGAAATCGAGACAAATTAGATAGGTCCGATAGGTTATGCGAGTTTTCAGTAAATATGGGCTTCACGTGAGACCGTGTTTTGATGAACGTAATTATAGATATGACTTAATTATGATGATATGATAATATTTGAGTAATTCCGAAGAGTTCCAGAGGGTCCAAGATTCTTCCGTAGTGTTTTCGGAAAATTTTTCGAAAGATTTTCTAAAAACATGAATTCAAGGATTTAAGCTCATTGGGTGTCTTAAAATGGTATATTAAGATGTATTAAGAGTATTAGAATAGTTTCAGAAGGAACATGAAATATTCGAAAGATTTTAGATTTATTTGTGATAATTTCGGACTTTTCGGAGGACTTTTGCGTTTTAGGTCGGAAAGTGAATTTGATATGATAAGTTCATAATGTTCGATGTTTTGATAGTAATGGAACTAAAATTGTTGAAATCGAACTTGATTTTGGTGTTCCAGGAAAATCTGGAAGTTTGTTATAGTTAATCGAGGATTCTGCGTAACGAAAAATTTAATTGTTTTCAACCATTTGTTTTGACAGAATTGACTAATATTAGAAATATTCACGTAGCCAGGTAATTATTCCGCACGATGAGTACTTGATGTATTGTTTGATGTTTCTCTAATTGATATGTATATATGTGTGTGTTTTTGTGTGTGTGCGCACGCACGCTTGTTGTACTGTTTGATGTTTCTTTAATAGATATTATATATGTATGTGTGTGTTTTTACATATAGATATGTTAATAAAAAATTGTTTTCCACCATTTTTTTGAGAAAATTGACTAAGATTAGGAATATTTACGTAGCCAGGTAATTATTCTACATGATGAGTACTTGATGTACTGTTTGATATTTCTATAATAGATTTGTATATGTGTGTGTGTGTGTTTACATATAAATATGTTAGTATAAATATTCTAAGGTCTATATGTGATATGATTATATTATATCTTGATGTACGAGTTATTATTAATGGTTTATGGATATATATACACACATATAATTATATATGCTGGTATGATTGTATTTTAAACAAACATGTGATTTAATGTTATTGTTTTGTAAATTATGAGTTATTTATCAATGGATGATGGATTTGATATGTGTTGTGTGATGTGCTTTACATGTGGATGAATTCTTTTATTTATCTATTTCTCGGAAAAGTATTCCAAAATGTTTATTTCGAAGAATTTTTTTCTTTTGAACGAAATATATTTGATTTCATTTTTGATACAATGTGATATGTTTCTGCCATGGTATGCATACTATGTTTTATTTATTTTTTTGAAACCACTGTGGTGCTTATATAGAGTCTTGTCCAACTGTAACGGACTGACCCGTTACCCTCCGTCGATATGATTATGTTTTGAACAATGCTTGGTCTGTGGCGACCCATGCATTGGACCTCGATATTTTTGTTTAGCTAACTTAGTTCCTAGATGCCTGATACGATTTTATGATGAAATTAATTTTGAAATTTGATTTAGATCACAGAGATAAATTTTATGATATATAGTGGAAATCTTGTTTTATAATTTTTCTGAAAAAACACTTTGAAAAGTTTATTCTCAAAGATTGACTTTTGAAATATAAATATTTGAGACGCATTGGATTTCGCTATGTTGGACAATTATGACCATAGCATCACTATTTGTACAGATCATGGTGTTGTTGTACAAATTAACTATGTGACAAAGGAAATTGTTCTTTTATCATTTGTAATTAGATTACCAAGATACATAAATGATAGTAGGTCCTTATGATTAGTTCCGGATTGAGATGATATGAGACAGTATCAATCCAAGAAGGTTTAATCATTAAATAATCCATAGTCGTAGTATTATCGAGATTGGACATCGATAATGCGGAATAGACTAGTATTGCACTTGTGCGCGTTGTGGGAGCATAATGACACAGTTCTTATATGTTTAAGTATTGGATACTTATGTAAGTGCGATAGGAGATTGTGTTTTACCGATGGTACGGAAAACAGCTTCGCTCTGGATAGACCCCGCGGAATCCCATTGGTAATATGTCTATGTGTCTATGGGAGTCCGCTTCAAGGTAGGTGTATTTGGTCTTAACCTAAGACTTGCACCGCTAATACTTGCGATAATAAATATACTTTGGTTTTGGTCATCCAGGGCTTTAACCGGTTCTGTGTACGCCTCTTGTGGATATATTTAGAATCGTAGTGTATTGGGTGTGATGTCGAGATGGAAGTGTCACTCCGGTCATAGTGGAGATGATGATCACGGAGGATACAGAACTGGTGCTCTTATATGCTGCAGTTATCGGGATAATATGACTAGGTCATGTTTATCCGATTATAGAGACTAGTTACCAGAGATCCGATATGTGCTTCGTACGGGGCAGACACATTTCCAGCCCTAGGCCTAGCATGTGACATCCGATATTGGATCGCAATACACAATACTATGTATACTATGCCTGACATAGATAGTACATTCCTTTAAGAATATTTCTAGAGAATTGGGTAGGCATGGTGCTTTGCTAGAAGCCAACCATGTCTTGTAAATCGGTAAAAACGTAGTACTAGGTATGTACGTGTTCGGATAGTCCGACGACCGGATTTACTGCCAACATATCCGGGGATCTCATGGGTCGCTTCCCGAAGATTCACTGATGACGTATGACTCGCACATTATTAATCTGAGATTAATTTGATGAGAGAGAAAATTAATCTGGAATTAATTACAGAGATATTTTATCGAGGATAAAATATTATTTAAAGAGAGAGAACGATTAATTTGGAATTAATTGATAAAATAATATATTCAATATATTAAACGAAATTGGATTTCGACGCAGAATTAAAATTAGATTTTAATTCGGGCAAACGAGTTAATTTAGAATTAATTCGTTAGCGACGTGAATAGTAATTTTCCTAGGCATAATTATTTAATTAAATTTGATTTAATTACGTCGTAACGGAAAATTCGTTAATTCAGAATTAACGAACCCAAGTCCGAGAGTGTTTGCGGGCCCACTGGCATTTCGAATCAAGTGGGGCCCACAAGTCACATCATACGTCACATTAGTCACTCAAGTGATGGAAGTCTCATCACCTTTTGGTGATTGACATCTAGTCATTATTCATTGAGTGATGGATGTAGTTGGTTGATTTGATTAGTTGGTGAAAGCTTTTGAAAGCTTGAAAGACATTTATCAATATTTTATTATATTGATGTTTGACTTTTATTTTTTGTGTATTAGATACACAAACCACAAAAAATATTCTTGACTCTCTCTTCCTCTCCATGTCTCGGCCAAGGGCCATTTCTCTCCCAAAATTGATGGTGATTTTTGTGGCAAAAATCACCAAGTGCTAGCACACATTAGGAGTCTTACAAAGGTGATAGGGAACCTTTCCCATGAGCATGGAATCCAAACCAAAGCTTGGAGCTTGAAGATCATCCGTGGAGCATAAAGACCACCTTGGCCGAATGCATCACTGAAATGGGAGAAAGTTTTGTTCTTCAAAGCTTCTCACATCCGATCATTGTAAGTGTTTCCGCAACTTAACTTTGATGTATTCACACTTATTTCTTACTTATTATTAATCTTGGCACACCTAGTAAACCCAACAATGGTATCAGAGCCTTGATTAAGAATGAAAATGAAATTAGGGTTCTTAACTTTAAAATTGGGACAAATTGATTTGAGCATGTTTAAGTGAAATTGATTGTTTGAGTATGCTTAAATTATTATAACATGGTATTATGCATTGTCAATTTGATGAAAATTGGATTGGATAAATTTTCCCCAATTATTTAGGCTTGGCCGAAAGTTTAGGGTTCCCTAAGGTCATGGAAAATTTTGTTCTTTTGATCATTGGATGAATTGGAAGACTTGAGATATATTAGTTTGTGATTTAATTGGATTGAAATCAAAATTGATATGAAAAATTTCCCATTGCCGTGAGCCATAGAAGCATGAAATGATGCTGATTTTTTGATTCAATGATATTGGACATGTGTTGATGATAATGAGTATAATTAATTATACAAATTTATGTTTTGGAAATGTTAATTTGGTAAATAATTATGGCATACACTTTAGGTTAATTTAATTATGAAATTTGGAAATTTGGAATTAAATTAATTGGGCTTGTAAAGTTATATTGGACTTAATGGGCTTGGTTGGGCCAAATTTGGTTTAGGCTAATTGGTTGGATCCAATTGGGCCCAAAACCATATCTATAAAATTCAATATAACTATTGGGCCTTTAAAGTTTAATTGGGCCTAATGGGCCTAAATTGGTTTCTTGGTAAATAAGGGTGATTCCTTAATAGGGCCTTGGTATTTGGGTTTGACTCATATTGACCAAAGGCCATGCCTTATGAAATCAATTGAAAGCCCATTGGACTTTAATTAAATGACATTGGATGTTAATCGGGCTTTGAGACCCATTAAGACTAGATTTAGAATCTAAGTCGCAAAGGCTCATTAATAAAGTGTAATTATTTAATTTAGAATTAAATAACGAATTAGTATTAAATACAAATTAAATTGGATTTAATGTCGTAGTTTAATATAATTCAAGAATTCATACTTCGAGTACTTATTCTCAAACGAGTTGGACTCGCGCAAATCAAATCGTTGTTTGAACATTGGATGGTAATTAATTTCAGATTAATTAATTGGATTAGATTGATTGATAACATGATTTGTGTGAATACATGGATGTGATGTATGAATAATGTATATCAGATGGATATTAGATGGGTGACGATAATTTTGGAAATTGTTGTAATAAATTTGGAATTTATTTAAATTGGACCTGCGTGTCCAGCCTTATACCTCTCGACTCTTTGTATTTCTCTTCTCACCTATTCCCCTCAACGTAAATGAGGTGTCATTAGAAGTGTTATGTAATTGGGTAGAAGTTAGAATAGTGCTAGCCTGGAGAGAGGAAATGGAGAGATTTGTTCTAGGAACAAAATATTTTAAGTATCCATCTGCATATCATTATTATTTTATGTACACGTCTTATTATGTTTTTTAGAATGCATGATTAAGGGTGTATAATGATGAGACCTTAACAAAGATAATTAATTGGTTGCCAATTACGAGAAAAACCCTCACAATATATTAAGCGTTTTTCCTTCCATTGAGTGATTCTTACTCAAGATCCAAAGTTGGCATTGGTTTGTTGGCTAAAATCAAGACCTTCGTCAATTGCGGATGTGTTTGAATCATGAAGGTTTTGTCCCATATCGGTGTCTTGTCCAAGTTGTGATTTGTTGGCCAAAATCAAGGCCACTTCTTGTCCATCGACATTGATTAAGAAGCTTTCCAAGGTCAATGGGTTCCGCTTAACTAGGATCATTAAGTTTGTTGTGCCAAAGCCAAGGCTTAATTGACTTAGAGGAAAAAGGTTAGGGAATATGTTGGATATATTGGCATATATAAGATATATATTTCGGACTTGGATGTCCACATACTGGATCTAGGAATTGGATGTGATCCAATTGATCTTAGAGATCTACCTAGTTAATTATCATACAATTTGTTGGCCAAAGTCAAGATTGTGTGTTATTTAACGGGATCCTAGCCCACTAGGAAACTAGGTTTCCCGAGTACTCAACAGAGGGTTAGAGGCTCGCCAAAAATTAATGGGAGGCAAGTATTAAATTTGCAATTTCGTTTAGATACTTGCCATACGCGCTCATTTTATTACTCGTCAAAATAAATATATTAGTTAGACTAATATTTAACCGTTGTTTTAATTAAACAGTTGGATTGTATTTAAACTATTTCAATTTATAATTGATTTTATAATTGGATTATAGTAATAAATATAATTGAATTTAACTTATTAAAAGTATAATTGATTATATAGTTGGACTATAGTAATCATTATATTTAAATATACATGAAATCGTTGATTAAATAGTTGGACTATTAGAATCAAGATAAACTGAAAGATTGAGCATTTAAAACATAATCATGGGTGAAAATGTGTTTAAGCGGCTTTAATTTTCAGATTGGGAATAATACCTTAAGATAGTCTTGAGAACCGAGAAGTTATTTTATTTGATAAAATGACATCTCGAGCCTAAGCCCGGAGTTAAGCAAATAGTAGAACATGATCTTTGGAAGATTCATCTGATGATAACTTTAGTGCTTAATCCTTTATGCTTGCCATAATGACTCTTAATTTCTTCGTCATAACTAAGGATTAGATCTTTAAACCATGATGTTGAAATTGAAGGATCTTCATAGGTCTATACTTACATCTTAGAAGCATTAATTGCAATAGAAAACTATTGGAGAGTTAATGGCTATGCTCAAGGAGCCAAAGCCAAAGTTTGCAAAAGGGCAAGAAGCACAAGACGTATCTTACTTCGACATCCCAGAAGGCCAAGGCTTGGCCGAAGGCTTCTGAGGTGTAGAAAAGGGCAAAGGCAAAATCATCACTGTCTTCTAGGAAGACAAATGACATATCCCAAGATGCTGCCTAAATTGTGGCAAACAGAGTTACTAGAAACGTAACTGCCGTATGGACAAGGCAGACATGAAGGAATAGAAGAAAGGGCAAGGCTCTGACTTCAAGTATGTTTGTCATAAACATGTTCACTACTAGTATTAAAATTGGATTTTAGATACTAAATGTGGTACATAAATATATGTACTGATTTACAACATCTGCTGATAAGAAGGATACTGAATTCAGATGAGATCTATCTGTTAGTCGGAAATGGGACGAGAGTCGCTATTTTAACCGTAGTACCTAAGTTTAGGGACTACCCTTCAGGTGTGTACTTAAATTAGGAAACTGTTACAATGTAACTAGTTTGACTAGAAACATTATCTCTATATTAAGTATAACTCGTTGCGAGTATACCTTTATATTCTAGAACACTAAAGTGTTTTATTTTATAAAGATGATATTGAGATAAAAACATTAGATGTGAATAACAGTATTTATATTTTGAATATAAATAAATCTCAAACATATAATATGACAAACAAATAGCTCAAACTGATTTGATCAGATAAGACTTATATGTGACAATGTTATCTAGGACACATTAAACAAGACTCGTATATCCAAACTTTTGAAGAGTGGATACTAGGACGAATTTGATTCTATTCAAATGATGTCTACGAATCTAATTTATTAGGCAAAGTTCCTAAAACACCTTTTACTTGGTAAAAGTGCAAAAGCCACCGCTCTATTAGCCCTCGTTCATAATGACGTAAGTGGGCCCATATCTAGCTAGGCTAGAGGTGGATAGGAATACTTCATAACCTTTACGGATATGGCATCGTGTTACGGTTATGTGTTTCTTATGAAACATAAATTGGAAACTTTTGAGTTATTCAAAGAGTTTCAAAATGAAGTAGACAAACAGATCGGCTAAAGTATTAAAACCGTCACAGTAAGACCGAGATGGAAAATACTTAAGCAATAAGCTTCTCGACTGCTTGAAAGAGTATAGTATTCTTTCAATGATGACTCCTCCCGGAACACGTCAATTTGACGGAGTGTCCGAACAGAAAAACTAAATTTTGTTGGACATGATAAGGTTAATCATGAGTCGCTCTGAACTACCATTATCCTTCAAGGGATAAGTATTAAACAGTGCAATACTTATTTTGAATAAGGTTCCATAAAAATCTGTTAGACAGAATTCATATTAGATATGAACAGGAAAGAAACTGGGAATGCTAGACATACGTTTGGATGATACCAAACTAAAACCCAAATTGGATAACTGCCTCTCTGTAACTGGTTATCCTAGGGAAACCAAAGTATAGTACTTATACATCTCATAAGAGAACAATGTAATTGTTGCTCACCATGCGGTTTTCCTAAGAGGAACACCTATATGCAGTGGTAAGTGGGAGGAAAGTAAAACTCGATGAAAATTGAAGTAATACTGTTCCAGGTACTGATTCCTTAATGGAACACAAACAGTTTATCAAGGATGAAACTGTACCATAATCTTCAAATACACAAGAACTGCGTAGTTGGAGAGAGTCAGAAAACAACCTGAGAGGTATGAGTTTCTGATCTCACCTCATAAAGATGTCAATCTTATTGAGAACTGACTATGTATGAGGAAGTGATACAAGGTATCGACTCCCTATTATGGCAAAGTGCCATAATGTCCGAAATGGATTCCATATATATCAACCAAGTTTGGACACTGGTTTTTGTACCGTAAGACATTGTGTCTGTGGGTACTATAAAGGTCTTCAAGGAAGACATACATGGATGACAACATATAAATGTATAAAGCTAGGCTTATACAGAAAGGGTATTGTCATCAACATGGTGTTGATTACGACGAATCCTTTTACCCGTTGCCATGGTTGAATCCATTTGGATAATGCTTCCTAATGCTGCATGTTTCATTTATGAAATATGGCAGCAGAACGTCAAGATCGTTTTCCTTAACGGAAACCTTTTGGAGGATATTTATCAACATCCTGACGGTTTTGTCGTAACAAAACAAGCAAACAAGGTTTGCAAGTTAAATCAATCCTTTGATGGATTGAAGCAAACATAACATTCTTGGAACAATCGTTTTGATGTAATCATAATGGTATATGATTTAATTCAAAACAAATATAATTCTTGTGTATATAAGAAGGTTAATGGAAGCGCACTGACAGTGAATGTCCTATATAATGATGTATGTCATTTCTTGGAAATGACATTCCCATATTACAATCGGTGAAAGCTTTTCTTTCATGAAAATTCTCCGTAGAATACTTGGGAGAAACAACTTTTATTCTAGGAATAAAGATCTATTGGGTAAGATCTAAAAATTGTTGACACTCTCTGAGTAACCGTACATTCAAAGAAATGTACGTGACCTGGTGTCTCATATGCTTTGAGCATATGGAGTAATAATCAGGCTAATCCAAGTGGCAGTCACTAGATTGAGTTTAAGGACATCCTCTAGTATCTTAGATGAGCTAAGAATGTTGTCTTATACTATGGAGAAGGAGAACTTGAAGTGACTGGGATCACTGCTGTATGTTTCCAAACCGACAAAGACGACTATAAGTCGCAAAACAGTACTATATAGTTTGAATAACGGAATAGTGAGCTGGAAATCTTCCAAGCAAGCTACTGTTTTCGAATAAACAACAAAAGTGGAATTTTGCTGCAACTTTCGCAACAAAAGTATCATTTTGGATCTAAATAATTCTAATTAGATTAGATATAATTCTGTTAGTAGCTGAGCTAGGCTATAGCACAGGCTAAAGAATTAACGTTCCCATCAACGATTCGATATGTACTTCATATGGTTTCATCTGGTTCATCGGATCATTCATTATGGCGATGTGATAATCGAATAAATCGCATCAGATGATAACCTTATAAATCAGCTGACGAAAGCCGTTTCTCAGCAGAAGTTTGAGCCACCCGTATATAGTTCAGGTGTAAGACACCTGAGTGATTGGCTATAGGCCAAGTGGGAGATTGTTGGATAATTATGACCCATAGCATCACTATTTGTACAGATTATGGTGTTGTTGTACAAATTAACTATGTGACAAAGGAAATTGCTCTTTTATCATTTGTAATTGGATTACCAAGATACATAAATGATAGAAGGTCCTTATGATTAGTTCCGGATTGAGATGATATGAGACAGTATCAATCCAAGAAGGTTTAATCATTAAATAATCCATAGTCGTAGTTTTTTCGAGATTGGACATCGATAATACGGAATAGACTAGCATTGCACTTGTGCGCGTTGTGGAAGCATAACGGCACAGTTCTCATATGTTTAAGTATTGGATACTTATGCAAGTGCGGTAGGAGGTTGTGTTTTATCGACGGTACAGAAAACAGCTTCGCTCTGGATAGACCCCGCAGAATCTCATTGGTAATATGTCTATGTGTCTATGGGAGTCCGTTTCAGGGTAGGTGTATTTAGTCTTAACTTGAGACTTGCACCGCTAATACTTGCGACAATCAATATACTTTGGTTTTGGTCATCCAGAGCTTTAACCGGTTCTGTGTACGCCTCTTCTGGGTATATTGAGAATCGTAGTGTATTGGGTGTGATGTAGAGATGGAAGTGTCACTCCAGTCATAGTGGAGATGATGATCACGTAGGATACATAACTGATGCTCTTATATGCTACAACTATCGGGGTAATATGACTAGGTCATGTTTATCCGATTATAGAGACTAGTTACCAGAGATCCGATATGTGCTTCGTACGGGGCAGACACATTTCCAGCCCCAAGCCTAGCATGTGACATCCGATACTGGATCGCAATACACAATACTACGTATACTACACCTGACATAGATCGTACATTCCTTTAAGAATATTTCTAGAGAATTGGGTAGGCATGGTGCTTTGCTAGAAGCCAACCATGTCTTGTAAATCGGTAAAAATGTAGTACTAGGTACATACGTGTTCGGATAGTCCGTCCACCAGATTTACTGCCAACATATCTGGGGATCTCATGGGTCGCTTCCCGAAGATTCACTGATGACGTATGACTCGCACATTATTAATATGGGATTAATTTCATGAGAGAGAAAATTAATCTGGTATTAATTATGGAGATATTTTATCTAGGATAAAATATTATTTAAAGAGAGAGAACGATTAATTTGGAATTAATCGATAAAATAATATATTCGATATATTAAACGAAATTGGATTTCGATGCGGAATTAAAATTAGATTTTAATTCGGGCAAACGAGTTAATTTAGAATTAATTCATTAGCGACGTGAATAGTAATTTTGCTAGGCATAATTATTTAATTAAATTTGATTTAATTACGTCGCAACGAAAAATTCGTTAATTCGGAATTAACGAACCCGAGCCCGGGAGTGTTTATGGGCCCACTCGCTTTTCGAATCAAGTGGGGCCCATAAGTCACATCACGCATCACATCAGTCACTTAAGTGATGGAAGTCTCATCAGCTTTTGGTGATTGACATCTAGTCACTATTCATTGAGTGATGGATGTAGTTGGTTGATGTGATTAGTTGGTGAAAGCTTTTGAAAGCTTGAAAGACATTTATCAATATTTTATTATATTGATGTTTGACTTTTATTTTTTTTTATGTATTAATACACAAACCACAAAAAATCTTCTTGACTCTCTCTTCCTCTCCATGTCTCGGCCAAGTGCCATTTCTCTCCCAAAATTTTCTTCCATGGCCGAATTCCATAAAGATGAAGATGGTGATTTTTGTGGCAAAAATCACCAAGTGCTAGCACACACTAGGAGTCTTACAAAGGTGATAGGGAACCTTTCCTATGAGCATGGAATCCAAACCAAAGCTTGGAGCTTGAAGATCATCCATGGAGCATAAAGACCACATTGGCCGAATGCATCACTCAAAGGAAGAAAGTTTTGTTCTTCAAAGCTTCTCACATCCGATCATTGTAAGTGTTTCCGCAACTTAACTTTGATGTATTCACACTTATTTCTTGCTTATTATTGATCTTGGCACACCTAGTAAACCCAACACGCTAATGATATGATATATTTTTGCCACAATGCTCGTAATATGTTTTATTTATTTTAATGATTTTGACCTGCCGTGGTGCCTGTATAAGGTTCTATCTATTTCGAAAAGGTCGGCCTGTTATCCTCTATAAACATGGTCATAATCCCATACATTGCCCAATCTATGTGCATAACTCGGATAGTGAACACCTGATTAGTTTTGATGATTTTGATTTTAGAACTTGATTTAAATTTTTGGAAACTCTTATTTTCAAAAGTATTTATTTTGAATAAGTTGGGTTTTAAACTGGTCACCTTGTATTTTGGCTTATGATGGTGGAATGAGATTGACTGCATGTAATTTGTATTATAATGTTCATTTCTGATGGTGGATATTATTGATTGTGTGGAATCAGTATTATGTTTTCTTCTTCTGATAATGGACAGTATTAACTAAATGGAATTCGTGTTATGTTTTCTATTTTTGAGAATGGATATTAGTGACGGTGTGGAATCCATTTTTTGTTTTCCATTTTCGATGATACATAATACAAACTGTGTGGTATTTGGACTAGTAATATGCTTGTGTCCAGTTTGGTTTCTAATTTTGTTAGTGTCATAATAGTTTTGGTTAAGGTTTCCATTGGGCGAAATTTATCTCATACCCATTCTAAAATAGGTAATGAGTCCCGTATGAGCTTCATTTTCTGAGTTTGTATATGATTGTATGCAATTTAGGTTTTGAACGTTTGAAGAGTTTTTCGTATAAAATTTATAATTCGTATCAAGTATGCCTCATGAAATTGGTTTTAAGATCAGTATACATATATGTAATTTCAGAGGACTTTATATATGGAGAGATTTTTAGTACAATATGTTAAAGGCTTTTTAGTAACTTATATTAATATAATTTTTATGTGTGTGTGTGTATTATTAACAAGGTTTATTCTCTTCTTTTTTGGTATGAGCATGGTTACTTATTGAGTTTTATAATTAACACCACACCACTTTGCTAGTTTTGCAAGTTGGCAACCAGATCGGTAAGCTTTCTAAGTTTTGGAAAGGCATACTCGAGAAGACAGATCACCCAAGTTGCAGTCAGCCACTCTAGTGTCATGGAAAATATCGTAAGACTCTATGATCTATGATGATTATGTCATATGTTGTGTTTTGCATGTTGCTTTGTATGTATGTAAATAAACATTTTGGTCTGTAAGTGTAATTGTGGACATGGAGCCCTTGGATATTGAAGTTGAGCATTGATGTTGTCCTTGAGTATTTGATGTTTATTACGTGTCACGTTTGGTACCCAATTTTATGGCACGACATTTTGGTTTTCCGTTAGAATGAGGTTCAAAGAGATGAGTTATTCATGTCTCATACCAGTATCATTCTTCATTCAGTGGGATGCTACAATGTGTACAACATAATGGAATTTAAAAACTAACTGCACTATTTAAAATAAGTCCTAAAATAATATATCTACGACTATGAACATACATTCTTAAACCTAACTAAATGCCAGACTCTTAATTTAAAGTAGTTAATAAAGAACATAAATAAAAATGCAAAAAGTAAATAACATAAAATAAATAATACCAAGATTTGTTTACGAATCAGAAAAATATTTGTCGAGAAAAACCACTATAGGACTACCACCTAAATTTTACTAGCAAAAAGAAACTGTAATAACCGGAAGAATACATAAATTTAGAATAAAAATTTACGAGATTATGAGAAATTTGAGAAAAAATTGAAAAGCGAAATAATTTTATCGGCTTAACGGAATTATAGAAAAATCGAGTCTGATTTAAACGAGCCAACGAATTTATAATTGAAGCAAGTAAAGTAAGGTTACTAAGTATAAGGGTTTATGTGAAAATTTAATAGAATATATTGCCCAAAATAATATTATTACCTAAAGGTGTGGGGCAAAAATATAATTAAACAAAAATTGAAGGGACAAATGAATTTTTTCACCAAAAATTAAACAAAAAACAAGCCTATTTTACACTTGAATGTCAGCCCAATAAGGTGAGAAAAGAGAAAGATTTTTCTAGAATAAACCATATTCATTTACTCACAAATATATAAAGCACACAAGTCGTATTTTTTTGGGGATGGCCGAACAAGAATAGAGGAGATAAAGGGAAATAAAATTGAGTCTTGAAAGAATTATAAAGCAGAGGAGGAAGAGGGGCAAGAAAGATAATTTTAGAAAGTATTTGATATTAGAATAGAAATGAGAAACTTAGATAAAATATTCTAAACCTATTGAAATTTCAAAATTTTTAAATGTTAGAGATGTGAATTTATATGTTGGAACGGTGGTAGAATGGTGGTAATTGATTATGGAGAATGGGATTGAGTCTTGGAAACCCTAGGGACTAAGTGACACCATGAACCTAAAATCAGGTCTAGTCTGCACATTATGTGTTATTTTGTGTATAGTTTAAGTTCTGAAAGTCGGATTAATAAACCGTAAATATTTATCCAAACTAGACACATATAATAATTAACATAATTAAAATTCATAATTTTTCATATAAACATGAATTTATAGTAAAATTCAAAATTTATTGTGTATGCACTATGGAATACTCTGGATAGATTTGATAATAGGAATTGGAATTACTTTAACATGGAGAATTTATACTTAAGGGCATTACATTTTAGCTGTATTAAGTCCCTACTAGAATATATGTTAAGAAATTGAGTGTTAGAATATGAAATCTAGGAAGAGATTACATTGAAGAATATTTTGCATGTTCCTGATATTCAGAAGAACTTGGTTTCGGGCTCTCTCCTTAACAAGAATGGTTTTAAGTTTGTATTTATTTCTGACAAGTTTGTACTGATAAAAAATGATGTATATATAGGAAAATGATACCTCAATGAGGGCATTTTCAAGTTCAATGTAATAACTGTCAATCGACACAGTGCTAATAATAAAGGTACATATCTGCGTATATTATTAAGTCACAAAATGTATGACATGTGAGGTTACACTACAAGAAAACTATCAAATAGCAATGGAAAAATCCGTAGCTAACTGATCACTAGCAACGGAATACCGACAGAAAAATTCAGTCTCTATTTTGTTGGCCGCAAAAAAAAAAAAAAAATAGCGACCGAAATATTTCATCCATTGCTAAAATTAGCAACGGAATTTTATTCATCCTCTATATAGCGATGGTGTAGGAAACGCTTTCCTAGCACAACTGAAATGTCTTAGGCACCCAGATCGGACTTGAAAATTTGTTCTGCTCGTCCCTTTAAGTTACCGAATATGACCAGCAGCAACACTGGAATTTTGTTTATGTATCGGACAAAATTTCATTCCCGGAACGCCCTAAAAATAGTCCCCGAATAGTCCCCAAACTGCAGTGAAATATTAGACTCGTTATGCGCCCGAAACACCACCAAATAACCCTTTGATTTGCGTGACCAGTGGAGATATTTCTGATCTGATTTTTCACTCAAAAATCAGCCCCAACACAGTCCCAAAAATTCCCCTAGTGTTTCCCAAAATTTCGGATTAAATAAAATTCAAACTGAGACCCGAATCAATTATATATTGCATGGCAATGAAGATAATTCACCCTCACTGTTCTGTGCTTGTATAGATGAATGGTGATGGATTATATTTTGTTTGACACCAAAAGAGTCTTTCGTGCTATGTCTCACAACCAACGGAAGGTGTGGGCTTGACTCACACGATTCAATCCTAATCTATTTAGAGATTTTATCACACTCAATTTATTTTTAATTTTCTTTCTTTTTAGTTTCTCAACCTTTGAGAGAATAGAGAAGATGTAGAAGATAAAGAAAGGTGGCTAGGGTTCTGAGTGAGTGATTCTCAAAGAAAAATCTAATTTTCCTTTTTATATTTAAGATTTCCAATTTCTAAATTGCAAAATCTAATTTTCCACTCTCCACCCTAGTAAATTCGGCCACCCCTCTACATGTATATTAATTTTTGTAACATCCAATATTACATAATTATCATCATAATGATAATTTAAAATTTCTTTTAGGGTTGTAACATCCAATTTAAGATGCTAATTTTCCAAAAACTCTTCCCCTCATTTTCCTTTAAAATTCGGCCAACACAGGAATAATAGAAAATTTTGTAACATTAAGTATTCAATTCCATAGTTAAAATATATGTTACAAAATCAAAGAGTTACTACCTTTCATAAAGATGTAACTTCCAAATTTAATTCAAGGGTTTCTAAAACCCAAATTTGGAATTTCAATATTAGCATTCATTTAAATTATATTCAATATAATTTAACAATAAATAATAAATAATTATCATATAATCATTTATTATATAAACCATATATTAACTTTTAATATATAGTTCCAAGTGTGACAAATAATATTATTAATCATATTAATAATATTTATACATATGTGAGTATATAAATGGACCATCCAATTAGATTAAATTCGCTATAGTAAATTAAGCTAGCACGAGGACCAATGGACCTACGGTTTCGAACTCCAATAATCTCGAAATATTAATTAAGCTCTTAATTAAATATTTCGAATTATTAACTCTGGGTTATTCTACTAAAATCCCGAAGTTGCACTCTAGTTGCCGCAGATGATCTATTAAGCCAAACCAAGTCGGTGTCCATTGATATAGTGAATACATATAGATTAATCCTTTACGAGTATCTTGTAATTAGAGCCGGGTCATAGCGTCCATTATACCCCTCTAATTATTTTTACCTTAAGTAGCATTGATTCTCTAATGAACGATTTATTGATAACCTTTATGAATTTTAATCTTTCTATTCGTAATAGAAAGACTTGAGCGCTCAAATCGTTCAAACACCAAATCAACCTTAAGAAAGATACTCCTCTACTTCTTGCAAGAAGGAGTGAACTCCATATCTATGTAAAATATTCCCAGCTATACAACAGACTATTCCCCCAAAGTACGTAGCTATTGGTCGGGATTGCTACACCAACCTCACCTTGTAAATCAAAGGACATAACCTGCCACATGAGTTCGTAGTACTCTCAAGATTAAGATCAATCCATATATGACCATCTAGTAGATCGAAATGACTTTCTTAATTTAACGGATATTATAAGAATGTCATTTCCATGTGGGTCCAGTCCTATATGATCACATCATACAAGGTGCCTCCATTCTCATGTCTCTACATGGACGATCTCGGATCAAGGTCGCCATACAAATATAGAATGGACCGTAGTTATAGATAAACCACAAATAAAGTACCCTTTTTTTTACTCTCTATGGACTATTTAAGATTACTGACTTCAGACTTAAATCCTATTGTGCATAACACTCATACACTAAGTCTGAAGGTACATAAGTAATCTAGGGTATTCAAGATAATTTATAATATGCAAAATTTAAAGAAACACATTGATAAATGAATAATACATCATTTTATTCAAAACACATAAAATCATTTACATCACAGGTAGCTCTAGGGCATACATCCCAACAATCTCCGACTTACACTAGAGAAAATGGGACATGTCACGTAATCCTAGATCATCTAGGTGACCTTCAAACACTTTAGCTGACAAGGTCTTTGTAAACAGATTAGCTAGGTTTTCTATGGATGCAATCTTTGTAACGGTAACGTCTCATCTCTGCACTATCTCCATGATGAGATGATTTTTCCTCTTTATATGATTTCGCCTCTTGTGGCTTCTTGGTTCTTTGGAGTTTACCACCGCACCACTATTATCGCAATAAAGTGTGAGTGATCTATCCATATCTAGAATAACTTTCAGATCTCCCAAGAATTTACGGATCCAGACAGCTTCCTTAGCTGCTTCACAAGCTGCTACATATTCATCCTCCATGGTGGAGTCAGCAATGCAAGATTTCTTTATACTCCGCCATACTATAGCCCCACCACCTAGGGTAAGATGTTGAATTCCTAAAATTGACATCTGTCTAAAAATCAGAGTCTATAGATACCCTTAGGATCATATCTTCACTGGAATACATAAGCATATAATCTCTCGTTCTCTTAAGATACTTAAGAATATGTTTCACAGCCACCCAGTAATCTAATTCTGGATTCGACTGAAACCTACTAACTACTCCCACTGTAAAACAGATGTTCGGTCTCGTGCATAACATAGCATACATGAGACTACCAACTGCCGAGGCATAAAGGATATGTCTCATTTCCTCATCATCTTAAGGTGTCTTAGGAGACTGTTTCTTTGACAAATGAATTCCATGCCGATAAGGCAGATTGCCTTTCTTGGAATTCTGCATCATAAATCGCACAAGGATCTTGTCAATATAGGATGTCTGAGACATAACTAACTGTCATTTCTTGCAATCCCGAAGTATCTGAATCCCAAGAACATAACTGACCTCTCTCAAATCTTTCACCGATTATATCTTTACATCATTCCCATGAATAAAATATCATCGACGTATAAAATAAGAAAAACCACCTTCCCGTCAATGACTCACTTGTATATACAAGGCTCATCAACATTCTGCTCAAAATTATAAGACTTGATCGTGATATCAAATCTTATATTCCAAGATTGAGATGCCTACTTAAGTCCAAATAGACATTTGTAGCTTGCAAACCTTTTGTTATTGACCTTGGGCTATGAACCCCTTCTGGTTGTATCATATAGATACTCTCATCAAGATTGCCATTCAGGAATGCAATCTTGAAGTCCATTTGCCAAATTTTATGGTCATAATATGTGGAATATATATGAGGGTGCAGATGGATTTGAGAATGGCTACTGTCGAGAACGTTTCCTCATAATCAACTATCTCTTTCTGGGTATAACTCTTAGCCACTAGCTTAGCCTCTAAGGTCTGTACCTTCCCATCTGTTCTCATCTTCCTCTTGTAGATCCACTTGCAACCTATGGTTTTTGTTGGACATTATGACCCATAGCGTCACTGTTTGTAAAAAGCATTGTGTTTTTGTACAAAATTAACTATGTATTAATGAAATTGCCTTTTACCGTTTTGTAAATTTATTTACTTTAAGATAAATGGTAGAAGTCCATATGATTAGTATCGGATTGAGATGATATGAGACAATATCAATCCATAAAGGTTTAATAATTAAATATCCATAGTCGTAGTATTATCGAGATTGGACATCGATAATGCGGAATAGACTAGTATTGCACTTGTGCGCGTTGTGAGGGCATAACGACATAGTTCTTATATATTTAAGTGTATGATACTTATGCAAGTGCGATAGGAGGTTGTGTTTTACCGATGGTACGGAAAACAGCTTCGCTCTGGATAGACCCCGTGGAATCCCATTGGTAGTATGTATATGTGTCTATGGGAGTCCACATCAGGGTAGGAGTATTTGTTCTTAACCTGAGACTCGCATCGCTAATGCTTGTGACAATCGGTAAACTTTGGTTTTGGTCGTCCAGGGCTTTAACAGGTTCTGTGTATGCCTCTTCTGGGTTTATTGAGAATCGTAGTGCATTGGATGTGATGTCAAGATGGAAGTATCACTTCAGACATATGGAGATGATGATCACGCAGGGATTCAGAACTGGTTCTTTATAGTGTTGCAACCATCAGGATAATATGACAAGGTCATGATTATCCGATTCAAAGAGACTAGTTGCTTGATATTGATATGTGCTTCGTACGGGGCAGACACTATTCCAGCCCCAGGCCTTGCACGTGACATCTGATACTGGATCACATACCCTATACTACGGTATACTACACCTGAAAAAGATCTTATATTCCAGTAAGAATATTTCTAGAGAATTGGGTAGGCATGGCGCTTTGCTAGAAGCCACCTTGTCTCGTAAATCGATAAAAATGTAGTACTTGGTACGTACGTGTTCGGATAAACCGACGACCGGATTTACTGCCAATATATCTAGAGATCTCTTGGGTCGCTTCCCGAAGATTCACTGATGACGTATGATTCGAACTCAATTAATCTTGGATTAATTGCGAAGAGATACTTTTTCTTGAATAAAGTACTATTTGAAGAGAGAGAAAGATTAATTTGGAATTAATCGTTAAAATAATGTATTCGATATATTAAACGAAATTCGATTTCGACGTGGAATTAAAATTAGATTTTAATTCGGGCAAACGAATTAATTTGGAGTTAATTCGTAAGCGACGTTATTAGTAATTTTGCTAGGCATAATTATTTAATTAAATTTGATTTAATTAACGTCGCGATGGAAGTTCGCTAATTCGGAATTATCGAACCCGAGCCCAGGAGTGTTTGCGGGTCCACTCGCATTCGGAATCAAGTGGGGCCCACATGTCACATCAACCATCACATCACTTGTCATTGATTTACTTTTTGGTGATGGGTTTAGGTGGTTGGTTGGAAGAGTGATATACACTCCAAGTCAAAAGTGATAGACATTGACTTTGTCATTTACCAACTTTGGTATATGATTTTATATTTGTTTTTGAAAAAAATATAAAAGGTTTTTTGAAAATCAAAACACTTCACTTCCTTCTCTCATCCCATTGCCATGAATACCACTATTCACAACTCTCTCCATTTTCAGTTTTTGTTGCAAAAACTTGAAGAAATTGTGTATGTTTGGAACATTAAATCACATACAAGGCTAGCACTATCAAGGGATCATACAAAGGTGTTATGGGAAACTAATTATTGAGCTTGGAAGGATCAAACAAAGCTTGGAGCTCCACATTCCACCTGGCCGAATTCTTCACTGCACAAAGGAGGAAATTTTGTTGCTCAACGGATCCACAAACCGATCGATGTAAGTGTGTTTCCGCCACTCTTCATCTTTATTCATTCTTATTTACATGCTTATATGATCTTGGGACATGTTTTGGAAACACATACAATGGTATCAGAGCTTAATGAGCATGAAAAATATTAGGGTAGAATTTGGGGATAATTGATTGAAGCATGATTTAATGAAATTGTTTGATTAAATATGCTTAAATGTATGTTACTTGATGTTATACATTATCAATTTCATGAAATTAAATGGATTAATTTTTCCCCCAAGTAGGCTTGGCCGAATACTGCCCTATGCATTGAACTTGGTATTTTGTTGTTTGTAAGATCATTGGATGACTTTAAACGGACATAAAATGACGATTTGTAATTCGATTGGATTGAAAACGAAATCGGTAAAATTTTACTACCTTGGCCGAATGTAAAGAGGCATGTTGGGGACTTGATTTTTTGTTTAAATAATGTTGGACATGTATTTGAGATAAAAGTATGATTAATGGATTAATTTGATGTTTTGGAAATATTGATTTAAAGGATTAATCATAACATTACACTTTAATTATTTAAGTGATAAAATTTGGAATTTTAAAATTTGATTAATTGGGCTTAATTTTGAATTGGGCTTAAAACTATTATATTTGGGCATAATGGGCTTGGTTGGGCCAAATAGGTTTGGGCCAATTGGATTGGATCCAAATTGGGCCTAAATCACACCATTAAGTCCAAATGTAATAAATGAGCTTTTTTTGTTTAATTGGGCCTTATGGGCTTGATATTGATTTTATGGCAAATGAGGGTGATTCCTTATTGGGCTTGGTAATTGGGTTTGACTCACATTGACCAAAGCCCAAGCCTAATGAAATCAATTGAAAGCCCATCGGACTTTAATAAACGGACATTAGATGTTAGTTGGGATTTGAGACCCGATATGATTAGATTTGGAATCTAAGTCATTAAAGCGCATTAAAAGTGTAAATATTTAATTTGGAATTAAATAATAGAATTAGTATTGAATACGACTTAAATTGGATTTTAACGAGTAGTTCGATATAATTCATGAATTCGTACTTTAAGTACTAATTCTCATATGAGTTGGACTCGCGCAAAATCAAACCGTTGTTTGAATATTGGATGATCACGTAATTAAAGGACTAATTAATTGGATTAGATTGGTTGTATAACATGTCTTGATGAATAATGTGGGATGTGTTGATGAATAGTGTATATCGGATGGATATTAGAAGGGAAAGGGTAATTTTAGAATTTATTGTAAATTTGGAATTTATAAATTGGACCTGCGTGTCGAGCCTTATCTCTTATTATCTCTTTGTATTCTCTTCTCACCTAATTCCCCTCATTGCAATGAGGTTTCTGTAATTGTATTATGTTTTTGGGGTAGAAGTAGAATTGTGCTAGCGGGGGAGAGGAAATAGAGTAATTTGTTCTAGGAACAATATGTTTATATATCCATCCGCATATCGCTATTATTTACTTTTCGCGCCTTATGATGTTTTAGAAGCATGCTTAAGGGTGTATGATGAGACCTTAACAAAGATAATAAATTGGTTGCCAATTTACGCAAAAGAACCTTAATATAATATTAAGCATTTTTCCTTCCGTTGAGTGATTCTTACTCAAGATCCAAAATTGGCATTGGCTTGTTGGCCAAAGTCAAGGCCTTTGTCAATTGCGGATGTGTTTGAATCATGAAGGTTTTTTTTACATATCGGTGTCTTGTCCAAGTTGTGATTTGTTGGCCAAAGTCAAGATCACTTCTTGTCCATCGACATTGATTATGAAACTTTCCATGTCAACGGGTCCCGCTTAACTGGAATCATTAAGCTTTTTGTGCCAAAGCCAAGGCTTAGTTGATTCAGAGGAAAAAGGTTAGGAAAATATGTTTGACATATTGGCATATATAAAGTATATATGTTTTGGACTTGGATGTCCACATATCGGATCTAGGAGTTGGATTAGATCTAATTGATCTTCGAGATCTACCTAGTTAAATATCATACAGCTTGTTGGCCAAAGTCAAGGTTGTGTGTTATTTAACGGGATCCTAGCCCACTAGGAAACTGGGTTTCCCGAGCACTCAACAGAGGGTTAGAGGTTCGCTAAAAAATAGTGGGAGGCTAGTATTGAATCTGCAATTTCATTCAGATACTTAGCATTAGGCGCTTTCAAATTATTTCGTCAAAATTTATATTATTAGTTGGACTAATATAATGTTATTTTTCTATGTAACAATTAGACTGTACCCATTATCGTTGACTAGATAGTTGGACTATCGTAGTTAAGATGACTGGAAAGGGAAATGTCCACGACATAATCATGGGAGATAATGTCTTTAAGGGCACAAACTTTGCAGATTGGAGATGAACCTAAGGATAGTCTTTGGGGCTGAGAGGTTGTTGTATACCATAAATACACCTCTTGGGCCTAAGCCCACACCTGATCAGACATTTGAGCTGGAGCTTTGGAAGACTCACAGTGATGATTGTGATACTGCTCAGTCCATTATGCTTGCTTCAATGATTCAGCATTTCCGCCGCCAAAATAGGGACTTGGATCCTTATAACATGATGGCGAGATTGCAAGATCTGCATCGCTCTAACAAGAGGATGCAGAGGTATGAGTTAGTTAGGAAGCTCTTTCCGTCGCATATGTCAGAAGGCATGTCTGTTGAGTCCCATGTGGCGCAGATGATTGCTGACATCGATGAGCTAGCTACTATGGGGATAGTCTTTGAGGCAGAGATTACTGTAGACATGGTCTTGAAATCTCTCCCCGATTCCTGGAGACAGTTCATCATAAACTATAATTTGATGAACACTGAAAATACTCTTGGAGAGTTATTGTCTACTCTCAAGGAAGCTGAGAAAGAGCTTCTCAAAGGAAACAAGCGCGAGGCGCACTTTGCTTCGACATCTCAGAAACCGAGGGCTGGGCCCAAGGCAACTTGAGGTGTGATGAAGAAGAAGCATAAGGGAAAGGGCAAGGCCAAATCGTCAAATGCTTCTGGGAAGCCAAAGGACAAATCTCAAGATGTTTTCCTCCATTGCGGCAAACGGGGTCACTGGAAGCGTGACTGCCGCGAGTACAAGGCACTCCAGAAGGAGACAAAGGCGGGCAAGGCACCGGCCTCATGTATGTTTGTTATTGAAATAAACATGACTACTTCTAGTTTTAAAAATTGGATTTTTGATTCTGGTTGTGGCACTCATATATATACTGATGTGCAGGATCTGCGGACTAGCAGGAGACTGGCTTCAGGAGAGATTGATCTGCGTGTTAGAAACGGGACACCTGTTGCTGTTTTGGCCGTGGGCACTTTTGTTTTGGAACTGCCCTCGGGGCATGTACTTGAACTAAATGACTGTTATTATGTACCTAGTTTGACTAGGAATATTATTTCTGTATCTATGTTAACCCAATGTGGGTATACTTTTGTATTTAGAAACACAGGGTGTTATTTATATAAAAATGATGTAGAAATTTGCACAGCTATTGCAAATAATGGTCTTTATATTTTGAATATAAATCTATCTCCAACATATAATATAACAAAAAAGGCTCAAAATGAGTAACAAAGATGAAACCTATATGTGGCATTGTCGTCTGGGACATATAAACAAGACTCGCATATCCACACTTTCGAAGAGTGGGTACTTGGATGGATTTGATCCAAATTCATATGACGTCTGCGAATCTTGCTTATTAGGCAAAATGCCTAAATCACCTTTAGCGGTAAAGGTGAGCGCGCCACCGAACTGTTAGCCCTCGTTCATAGTGGCGTATGTGGGCCCATGTCTAGCCAGGCTAGAGGTGGATATGAATACTTCGTAACCTTTACGGATGATGCATCGCGTTATGGTTATGTCTATCTTATGAGACACAAGTCGGAAACTTTTGAGAAATTCAATGAGTTTCGACACGAAGTTGAAAAACAGACAGGCAAGAGTATTAAGACATTACGGTCGGACCGTGGTGGCGAATACTTGAGCAATGAGTTTCTAGATTACCTGAAAGAATATGGTATTCTTTCACAATGGACTCCTCCTGGAACACCGCAATTAAATGGTGTGTCCGAAAGGAGAAACCGTACTTTGTTGGACATGGTAAGGTCTATGATGAGTCGCACTGAGCTACCTATTTCCTTTTGGGGATATGCATTAAACAATGCAATTCTTATTTTGAATAAGGTTCCGTCAAAGTCTGTTCAACAGACTCCGTATGAGATATGGACAGAAAAGAAATCGGGTTTCTCATTCCTGAAGATTTGAGGATGCTGGGCATACGTCAAACGTTTGGAAGGTACCAATACTTGAACCCAAATCGGATAAATGCCTTTTCGTAGGGTATCCTAGGGAAACCAAAGGATATTACTTCTATCACCCACGAGAGAACAAAGTATTTGTTGCTCTACATGCGGTTTTCCTTGAGAAGGAATTCCTAAATGTAGTGATAAGTGGGAGGAAAGTAGAACTCGATGAAATCGGAGTGATACTATTCCAGGCATAGAATCGTCAACGGAACAAGAACAGTCCATCAAGGATAAGACTGTATCACAATCTTCTATTACACAAAGACCACGTAGGTCGGAGAGAGTCAGAAACCAACCTGAGAGGTATGGGTTTCTGATCTCACCTCATGTAGATATTAATCTCATTGAGGATAATGAACCAGCTACGTATGAGGAATCGATACAAGATATCGATTCCGCTTTATGGCAAGAGGCCATAAAGCCTATGGTTGCAAATGGGTCTTCAAAAAGAAGACTGACATGGATGGCAACATACAAACGTATAAAGCTAGGCTTGTAGCGAAGGGATATCGTCAACGACATGGTGTCGATTACGATGAAACTTTCTCACTGTTGCCATGATTAAATCCATTCGGATAATGCTTGTAATTGCTGCATATTTCGATTACGAGATATGGCAGATGGACGTTAAAACCGCTTTCCTTAATGGAAACCTTTTGGAGGATGTTTATATGCAACAGCCTGACGGTTTTATCGTGCCTAGACTTGCAAACAAGGTTTGTAAGATAAATCGGTCCATCTATGGATTGAAGCAAGCATCGAGGTCATAGAACCAACGTTTTGATGAGATCATAAAAGAATATGATTTCATTCAAAACGAAGATGATCCTTGTGTATATAAGATGGTTAGTGGGAGAGCACTGACTTTTATTGTCCTTTATGTTGACGATGTATTGCTAATAGGCAATGACATTCCCATGTTAACGTCGGTGAAAGCTTGGCTTTCATTGAAATTCTCCATGAAAGATCTGGGAGAAGCAGCCTTTATTCTGGGAATAAAGATATACCGGGATAGATCTAGAAAGCTGCTTGGACTTTCCCAGAGCACGTACATTGACAAAGTGTTGAAGAGATTCAACATGGATCAGTCCAAGAGAGGACTGTTGCCAGTGTCACATGACGTCTATCTATCTAAGGACATGTGTCCTAAAACTCAAGATGAGAGAGACAACATGAGTCGGATACCATTCGCCTCGGCAGTCAGATCGATCATGTATGCCATGATATGTACGCGACCTGATGTCTCCTATGCTTTGAGCATATGTAGTCGCTATCAGGCCGATCCAGGTGAAGGTCACTGGATTGCGGTTAAGAATATCCTAAAGTATCTTAGACGAACTAAGGATGTTTTCTTAATCTATGGAGATGGAGAGCTTGAGGTAACTGAGTATACTGATGCAAGTTTCCAAACCGACAAAGATGATAAATCTCAATCAGGGTACATTTTTTGTTTGAATAACGGAGCAGTGAGCTGGAAATCTTCCAAGTAAGATACTGTTGCCGATTCAACAACAGAAGTGGAGTACATTGCTGCAGCAGAAGCAGCAAAGGAGGCAGTTTGGATCCGAAAAATCCTATTGGATTAGGAGTAGTTCCGTTAGCAGCTGAGCTCGTTCCATTGTATTGTGACAATAACGGGGCTATAGCGCAAGCTAAGGAACCACAGTCTCATCAACGATCCAAACACGTTCTTCGACGATTTCATCTGATTCGTGAGATTATACATCGTGGCGATGTGAAGGTCGAGAAGGTCGCATCAGATGACAACATGGCAGATCCGCTGACGAAAGCTATTCCTCAGCATAAGTTTGAAAGACATGTACATAGTTCAGGTATTAAATGCTTGAGTGACTGGCTATAGGGCCAAGTGGGAGATTGTTGGACAGTTATGACCCATAGCGTCACTGTTTGTAAAAAGCATTGTGTTTTTGTACAAAATTAACTATGTATTAATGAAATTGCCTTTTACCGTTTTGTAAATTTATTTACTTTAATATAAATGGTAGAATTCCATATGATTAGTATCAGATTGAGATGATATGAGACAATATCAATCCATAAAGGTTTAATCATTAAATATCCCTAGTCGTAGTATTATCGAGATTGGACATCGATAATGTGGAATAGACTAGTATTGCACTTGTGCGCGCTGTGAGGGCATAACGACATAGTTCTCATATATTTAAGTATAGGATACTTATGCAAGTGCGATAGGAGGTTGTGTTTTACCGATGGTACAGAAAACAACTTCGCTCTGGATAGACCCCGTGGAATCCCATTGGTAGTATGTATATGTGTCTATGGGAGTCCACATCAGGGTAGGAGTATTTGGTCTTAACCTGAGACTCGCATCGCTAATGCTTGCGATAATCGATAAACTTTGGTTTTGGTCGTCCAGGGCTTTAACAGGTTCTGTGTACGCCTCTTCTAGGTTTATTGAGAATCGTAGTGCATTGGATGTGATGTCAAGATGGAAGTATCACTTCAGACATATGGAGATGATGATCACGCAGGGATTCAGAACTGGTTCTCTATAGTGTTGCAACCATCGGGATAATATGACAAGGTCATGATTATCCGATTCAAAGAGACTAGTTGCTTGATATTCGATATGTGCTTCGTACGGGGCAGACAGTATTCCAGCCCTAGGCCTTGCACGTGACATCTGATACTGGATCACAATACCCTATACTACGGTATACTACACCTGACAAAGATCTTATATTCTAGTAAGAATATTTCTAGAGAATTGGGTAGGCATGACGTTTTGCTAGAAGCCAACCTTGTCTCGTAAATCGGTAAAAACGTAGTACTTGGTACGTACGTGTTCGGATAAACCGACGACCGGATTTACTGCCAACATATCTAGAGATCTCGTGGGTCGCTTCCCGAAGATTCACTGATGACGTATGATTCGAACTCAATTAATCTTGGATTAATTACGGAGAGATACTTTATCTTGGATAAAGTACTATTTGAAGAGAGAGAAAGATTAATTTGGAATTAATCGTTAAAATAATGTATTTGATATATTAAACGAAATTCGATTTCGACGTGGAATTAAAATTAGATTTTAATTCGGATAAACGAATTAATTTGGAGTTAATTCGTTAGCGACGTGAATAGTAATTTTGCTAGGCATAATTATTTAATTAAATTTGATTTAATTAACATCGTGACGGAAGTTCGCTAATTCAGAATTATCGAACCCGAGCCCGGGAGTGTTTGCGGGCCCACTCGCATTCGAAATCAAGTGGGGCCCACATGCTACATCAACCATCACATCACTTGTCATTGATTTACTTTTTGGTGATGGGTTTAGGTGGTTGGTTGGAAGAGTGATATACACTCCAAGTCAAAAGTGATGGACATTGACTTTGTCATTTACCAACTTTGGTATATGATTTTATATTTGTTTTTGAAAAAAATATAAAAGGTTTTTTGAAAATCAAAACACTTCACTTCATTCTCTCCTCCCATTGCCGTGAATACCACTATTCACAACTCTCTCCATTTTCAGTTTTTGTTGCAAAAGCTTGAAGAAATTGTGTATGTTTGGAACATTAAATCACATACAAGGCTAGCACTATCAAGGGATCATACAAAGGTGTGATGGGAAACTAATTCTTGAGCTTGGAAGGATCAAACAAAGCTTGGAGCTCCACCTTCCACCTTGGCCGAATTCTTCACTGCACAAAGGAGGAAATTTTGTTGCTCAACGGATCCACAAACCGATCGATGTAAGTGTGTTTCCGCCACTCTTCATCTTTATTCATTCTTATTTACATGCTTATATGATTGGGACATGTTTTGGAAACACCTACAGGTTTCCACCCCATCAGGTTGGTCTACAAGTTCCCAGACTGAGTTGGAGTACATAAACTCCATCTCCAAGTTCATGGCTTTGAGCCATTCCTCTTTTTCAGATTTATCTATTGCACTATGATAGGTCAATAGATCATCTATACCATCGTTGGATGCGACGACTTGTGCCTCTCCAACCCCAAGGTAGTGATCAGGTTGTTGTACAACCCTCCAACTGCGTCTAGGTGGTAGATCATTCTTATGAACTTGAATCCGACTCTCAGTTATCGAATGTGCTATGTATTTGTCAACTATCATAGATGATGGTGTACTGATCGAATCAGCAAGTAAATCCTCGAGTAACACCTTACTTCGAGGTTTGAACTCCCTCATATATTCCTCCTCTAGAAACGTAGTATTTTTTGATACAAATACTTTGTTATCATCAGGACTATAGAATCCACCCCTAGTCTCCTTAGGATTTCCTACAAATAGGTGTTGGATAATTATGATCCATAGCATCACTATTTGTACAGAATATTGTGTTGTTGTACAAATTAACTATGTGACAAAGGAAATTGCTCTTTTGTCATTCGTAATTAGATTACCGGGATATATAAATGATAAAAGTCCATATGATTAGTACCAGATTAATAAGATATGAGACAATATTAATCCACTAAGGTTTAATCATTAAATATCCCTAGTCGTAGTAATATCGAGACTGGACATCGATAATGTAAAATAGACTAGTATTGTACTTGTGCATGTTATGGAAGCGTAACGATATAGTTCTCATATATTTGGGTATTGGATACTCATGCAAGTGTAATATGAGGTTCTGTTTACGATGGTACGGAAAGAACTTCGCTCTGGATAGACCCCTCGGAATCCCATTGGTAGTATGACTATGTGTCTATGGGAATCCGAATCAGGGTAGGTGTATTTGGTCATAAACTGAGACTTATATCGCTAATACTTGCGACAATCAATATACTTTGATTTTGGTCATCGGCGGCTTTAACAGGTTCCGTGTATGCCTCTTCTGGGTATACTAAGAATCATAGTGTATTAGGTGTGATTTCAAGATGGAAGTATCACTTCAGTCATATGGAGATGATCACGTAGGATACGGAACTAGTACTCTTAAGTACTGCAGTCATCGGGATAATATGACTAAGTCATGATTATCCGATTATAGAGACTATTTACCAAAGATCTGATATGTTCTTCATACGGGGAAGACACAATTCCTACCCCAGGCCTATCGACTCCTAATTATGGCAAAGTGCCATGAAGTTCGAAATGGATTCCGTGTATACCAACTAAGTTTGGACACTGGTTGATATACCAGAAGGCATTGTGCCTAATGGTACTATATGAGTCTTCAAGGAAGACATACATAGATGGCAACATTCAAATGTACATAGCTAGGCTTGTACATAAATGGTATTATCATCAACATAATGTCGATTATGACGAAACCTTTTACCCGTTGCCATGATTAAATCCATTCGGATAATGCTTGCTAAAGTTGTATGTTTCATTTATGAAATATGACAGCTGAAAGTCAAAACCGCTTTCCTTAAACAGAAACCTTTTGGAGGATGTTTATCAACATCCTGATGGTTTTGTCGTACTAAAACATGAAACAAGGTTTGCAAGTTAAATCAATCCATTTATGGATTGAAGCAAACATTGAATTCTTGGAACCATCGTTTTGATGTAATCATAATAGTATATGATTTAATTCAAAACAAAATTGATTCTTGTGTATATAAGAAGGTTAGTGGGAGCGCACTGACAATGATTGTCCTATATAATGATGACATATCATTTCTTGGAAATGATATTCCCATAATACAATCGGTGAAAGCTTGGCTTTCATTAAAATTCTCCATGGAATACTTGGGAGGTGCAACTTTTATTCTAGGAATAAGGATCTACTGGGATTGATCTAAAAGTTATTGGCACTCTCCGAGAACTCTTACATTGAAAAATATGTACTTGACCTGGTGTCTCATACGCTTTGAGCATATGGAGTCATAATCATGCCAATCAAAGTGATGGTCATTGGATTGATGTTAATAACATCTTTAAGTATCTTAGAAGAACTAAGGATGCTTTCTTAAGCTATGGAGAAGAAGAACTTGAAGTGACTGGGTCACTGCTGTAAGTTTCCAAACCGATAATAACGATTGTAAGTCGCAATAAGGGTACTATATAGTTTGAATAACGGAACAGTGAGCTGAAAATCTTCCAAGTAAGATACCATTGCCGAATAAACAATAAAAACGGAATATTACTGCAGTTGAGGCAGTAAAAGAATCATTTTTGGATATATAAAAGTCCTAATTTGATTAGAAGTAGTTCTGTTAGCAACTGAGCTAAGCTACAACACAGGCTAAGGAACTGCGGTCTCATCAATGATCCAAGTATATACTTCAACTATTTCATCTGATTCGTCGGATCATACATTATGGTAATGTGATGATCGAATAAATCGCATCAGATGATAACCTTTCAAATCCGTTAACGAAAGCTGTTTCTCAGCAGAAATTTGAGTGACCTGTACATAGTTCAAGTGTAGGACACTTGAGTGATTGGCTATAGGTCAAGTGGGAGATTGTTGTACAGAACATTATGTTGTTGTACAAATGAACTATGTGACAAATGAAATTACTCTTTTATAATTCGTAATTGGATTACCGGGATATATAAATGATAAAAGTCCATATTATTAGTACCAGATTAATAAGATATGAGACAATATTAATCCACTAAGGTTTAATCATTAAATATCCCTAGTCGTAGTATTATCGAGACTGGACATCGATAATGCAGAATAGACTAGTATTTCACTTGTGCGTATTATGGAAGCGTAACCGCATAGTCCTCATATATTTGGGTATTGGATACTCATGCAAGTGTAATAGGAGGTTCTGTTTACCGATGCTACGGAAACATCTTCGCTCTAGATAGACCCATCAGAATCCCATTGGTAGTATGACTATGTGTCTATGGGAATCCGAATCAGGGTAGGTGTATTTGGTTTTAACATGAGACTTACATCGCTAATGCTTGCGATAATCAATATACTTTGATTTTGGTCGTCGGGGGCTTTAACAAGTTCCGTGTATGACTCTTCTGGTTATACTGAGAATCGTAGTGTATTGGGTGTGATGTCAAGATGGAAGTATACTTCAGTAATATGGAGATGATAATCACGTAGGATACAGAACTAGTACTCTTAAGTACTGTAGTCATTGGGATAATATGACTAGGTCATGATTATCCAATTATAGAGACTATTTACCAGAGATCCGATATGTGTTTCGTACGGGGCAGACATAATTCCAGCCCCAGGCCTAGCATGTGACATCCGATACTGGATCGTAATACGCAATACTACGTATACTACGCCTTACAAAGATTACATATTCCTTAAAAGAAAATTTCGGGAGAATTGGGTAGTCATGTAATAGGTGTTAGGGACACTAAACCTTGAGTTTAGAATTCAATAACAAGCTTGGAAGCTCAATAAAAATCAAAAGGAGCTTGGAGCAACTTCAAAGGAGCAAAAGTTTTAAACTCTCCACCAACATCCAATCCGTTCAAAGTAAGTATTTCTGCTAATTCTTTACTTAATCACATGATTTTATGCTTAACGATCTTGGATTTTGTTCTTAGAGAACCCTACAATAGGCACACTTGAGAACGTGGCTCCAACTTTGTAGTCTTATTCTTCAGCACATGTGCTAGACACCCCATATGCGGAAATGTCGTAAACTAGTTTTATGAACATTCCATAACTCTATGGGAGTCTTAGAAACAGAATTAGATGAACTACATTAAAGATATGCATTGCAGTTTGCAGTGCATATCCCCAGAACGAACTATTTAGTGAGCTATAACTAAACATATATCTCATCATGTCTAGTAGGGTCCGATTTCTCCTCTTTGGAACACCATTTTACTGTGGTGTTCCAGGTTCTGTGAGGTGGGATACTATCCCATGCTCAACTAAGAATTTCTCGAAATCTTTGTCGAGGTATTCTCCTCCACTATCCGATCGTACAGTTTTGATTGTCTTACCTAATTGGTTCTCAACCTTAGCACGATACTCTTTGAACTTTTCAAAAGTATCAGATTTGTGATGCATTAGGTAAACATACCCATATCTTGAATAATCGTCAATGACTGTGAGTGTTGTCATAACCACATCGGGCTCTTAAATTTATTGGTCCACAAACGTCCGAATGTATTAGCTCAAGTGGTTGATTGGCTCTTATACATTTTCAAGTAAAAGGTTTCTTGGTCATTTTTTCTTCTAAATATGATTCATAAACTAGTAAAGTTCCAAGCTTTAAATGGTTTAAGGCTCTGTTCTTTATCAATCTGTCTATCTGGTCAAGGTTGATATGACCAAGTCTAAGATACCATAGATATGTGATGAGCGGTAAATGTATCACTATTTCCCACACATTTAACCTAATATTTTGTATAGTTTCTTGAGTTTTGTGAATATTTTGATGTGTTTTGTATAATTTTATATATAAATAAAGTTTCAGGACATTCTGGAGGTGATTTGGAGCAGAACAGGAAAAATTTGGAAAAAGGGCATTTTCATAATTTATGCGCATCGCGACGCCCAAAGCCTTGGCGTCGCGACGCCTAATGTGCGCCGAGTCTATGCTAACGTGTGCCGGGTCAACAAGTCAGAATCTGAAAAGTTTGACTTTGCTAACGTGCGTCGTGCCATGTGTCAATCCACGTGTCAGCCTTGTCATCATCAACATCAGTAGTTGACCGAGTCAAAGTGCCACATCATCACCACATCATCATCAACCAATCACAACATGCCACGTGTCACAATCCTAAGGTGCCGACAATCACTTTCGCCACGTGTCTCCACGTCAGCACAATAATTGGGTTGTTAGCCGCCTTGCCATGTGTCATCTTATCCCTTATCCAGAATCACCACGTGTCGAGCTCACAGCATGCCACGCCAAAAGTACAAGCGTCGCGATGCCCAAAAGTTGGGTGTCACGACTCTAGGAGGTCACCGAGGCCTATAAATTGAGCTCGAGATTTCAGTTTTAGATGTACCATTCTCTCTAAATTCTCTGATGTAAATAGGGAGTTCTCTTCTTAGTTTCTTTAAGTTTCAGTTTTGTAATTAATTTTTAATTACGTTCTGTAATAGTAACTTACTTTCTTTACTTTTTCAGTTTTTTATTATTCAACTATGATGAGGTAACTTCCCTCTGCTAGGGTGAAAGGTAATTCTTTTACTATTGCTATTTAGATTAATCTCCCGTAATTATAATGTATTCACTATTTAAAATTTGACTTAATAAGGATACCGCTATATTGGCCGGTTGGTAATTCATTTAAATCTGGTTAAACCTGACTAAGTAAGGATACCGCCAGATTGGTCGGTTGGTAATTAAATTTTCTTACCGCCTATATGGCAGGTTTATTTTGGTTCCGCCTATATGGCTGGATTATGGACAAATATTGTTACTGCCTTAATGGCTGGTTGGACTTAATTTGACTTAATCAAGTTACCGCCTATATGGCTGGTTTGTAAATTATCACAAGTTTATATGTTATATTATGAGAGATATCAAAAATAGTAGTAGTAAAAGTAATTCCTTTACCTTAGCATTTTATTTTATTTTTACTTTTCAGTATTTATTTTACAGCATTTACTTTTCAGCAATTTTACTTTATGTCTTTTATTTTTAAGTTTTCATTAGCCCTAGTTATGTGTTGTAACTAAGTTAGATATCTGGGATTGTGATGAATTCTAATATTACCGATTTATAATGGGTTAAATTATAGTTTGGGTAATATAAAGATTTATTTATTGAATCTTAATCTTAATGCTTTTTATTAACTGGCCATTAATAAAATTGATTAGGTAAATTTAAAATGAACTTGGAAAAAAGATTTTAGGTTAAAGACCTTAGACTCAATAGCCCACGATCTTTCTTAAGGATAGATAACCCTTTAATAGATTTCTTTATAGGATATGAATATACCTGTCGGGCGGGGGTAGCCATAATTGGAAATTAATCTTAATGAATCCAGATAATTTGGTTAACATAGACATATGATTCAATTAGGTTATACTGGGCATTTGTAATTGACCATCGGAAGAGGCTTTTACATAATTTAGTATTCCAGGTTAATAAATCAATATATTACCCAACTTTATGATAACCACTTCATCTTTTAATAGATATTAGGAAGATTCACAACCCTGGATAGTTTTTTAATATTGAACTTTTCAAAACCTACTTTCGCGCAATTTAATTTATTTATTTTTAAGTTTAAAATCAATCACCATCAATCAATCAATCTGTTAGATACTAGTAATCATTTGACCTCATAAAATTAATAGATTAGTTATTAAGTCTTAATGGGATCGATACTTTTTATACTACTTGAACGATACGTGCGCTTGCGTAAGTACCGGTCAAGTTTTTGGCGCTGTTGTCGGGGACTTATTTATCTTTTAATATTAGTTTTGAGGTTAGATACCTTTACTTGTATCTAATTTCTTTTTACTTATTGTTTTTGTTTTCTTGTGTTTCAGGTTCTCAGATCCTTCATGAGACGAACCAAAAGCTTTGAACTCCTACCGCTCGACCCAGAGATTGAAAGAACCATCAGACAATTGAGAAGGGAAATGCGAGAAGGCCAAGAAGCAATTGTTAACATGGAACCTGAACCTTTGGAGGTTGCACCACCAATTCCCATTCGAGACAGAACCATTCCGGTGGTTGACAGACTCATTTCATGTATTGTACTTCCTCTCTTACTAGTAAATGCGGGTGACATCAAAACTTGCATTCAGATGATACAACATTCCGTTCAGTTTGGGGGGGAATGAAACTGAAGATCCTAATGCCCACATCAGTAACTTCCTGGAAGTTTGTGGCACTTTCAATTACAACCGAGAAGATGAAGAAGCAATGAGACTGCGTGTTTTCCCATACTCCTTGAAGGACAGAGCTAAAGCTTGGCTATATTCATTACCAGCAGGTTCTATCACAACATGGAATAATCTAGCCACCAAATTCCTTGCAAAGTACTTTCCACCAGCCAGAACTGGAAAGCTGAGGAATGACATCACATCCTTTGTGCAACAAGATTCAGAAACTCTTTATGAAGCTTGGGAAAGGTACAAAGATTTGCTCCGGAAATGTCCTCACCATGAGATTCCAAAATGGCTTTAAGTCCAAACATTCTATAATGGACTTTCTGGAATAATGAGAACCACAATTGATGCTACTGCTGAAGGAGCTTTGATGGCAAAATGAGAAGATCAAGCCTGAGACTTAATCGAAGAAATGGCCAACAATAATTCCTTGGGGCCAACAGAGAGGAGCCTAATCCAAAGAATTGCAGGAATTTATGAAGTTGGAGCAAACATAGCAGTCAGTGACAAGCTAGATCAGATTTGCAAATTCATGGAGATTCTCAACACACAAAGCAAGCCACTAGTTCACCATATGGAGGAGCACCAGAGCCAACCCAACCTGAAGAGACGGTGGATTATGTCAATAATTTCAACAGACAGTGGAACAATCCATATTCCAACACCTACAACCCAGGGTGTAGGTATCATCCTAATTTTTCATGGTGCAATAATTCAGGGCAAAAGAATAATCCACCATCTGGATTCCAACAGTAGAACTATCCACCATCTGGATTCCAACAACAGAACAAAGGCCAGGAATATGAAAAAGAACCAGTAATGGCAGAAGTGCTAGTATAGTTAAAAAAATATGAAGCTATGTTTCAAAACCAATCAGCTTCTATTAAAGCACTGGAGAATCAAATTGGACAATTGGCCAATGCTCAGAGTTACAGACCGCCAGGAAATCTTCCCAGTAACACAGAACCAAATCCAAGGAACCGAGGGAAGGAGCAATGTCAAGCCATTACCTTGAAAAGCGGTACTAAAATCAACAAAGATTTTGGAATCAAGGCAACAAATGAGGAAGCTCCAAAAGATGCAGTTCCACAGATGGAGGAAAAAGAAGCAAAGGAAAAAGAAAAAGAACAGATCACTCCACCTCCATATTTTCCTCAGCGTCTTCAGAAAAAAAAACTAGACAAACAGTTTGCTCGATTCTTGGAGGTGTTTAAAAAGCTACACATCAACATTCCATTTGCAGAAGCCTTGGAAGAAATGCCCAGCTATGTCAAATTCATGAAAGACATTTTTTCATGAAAATGGAGATTGAGAGATTATAAAACAGTAGCATTATCAGAAGAATACAGTGCTATCATTCAGAGGAAACTTCCCCTCAGAGTTGAAAGATCCTGGCAGTTTCACTGTCCCGTGCACCATTAGAGAACATTACATCGGTAAGGCTTTATGTGATTTAGGTGCTAGTGTTAACTTATGCCTTTTTCTATTTATAGGAAACTGTAAATTGGAGAAGCAATGCCTACCCCAGTCTCACTGCAACTTGCTGATCGAACGCTCATATTTTCGATGGGAGTTGTTGAAGATGTGCTGGTCAAAGTTGACAAACTCATTCTCCCAGCAGATTTCATCATCCTTGACATGGAAGAAGACAAAGATGTGCCTATTATCCTTAGAAGACCATTCTTGGCGACATGATGAACTATGATTGATGTACAAAAAGGAGAACTAACCATGAAAGTTCAAGACCAAGAAGTTACTTTCAATGTTTTCAAAGCCATGAAATTTCCAAGTGAAGAAAAGAAGGAATAATGTTTCAGAATTGATGTTGTTGATAGTATTATCCAGAATACTGATACAATTCCCACGGACAAACTTGAAGCTTGCATCACCAACATGACTGACAGCGAGCTTGATACTGAAATTCTGGAATGTATCAAATATCTTGAAAAACCGTTCCATTTCAAATCGACAACACCAGTTGAAAGTCTGGAACTCCCAAAGAAAGATCGAATCAAGCCTTCGATTGAAGAAGCACCATAATTGGAGCTGAAGCTACTTCCGAACCATCTCAGGTATGCATTTCTTGGAAACTCTTCTGAATTACCTATTATTATTTCTTCTTCTCTAAAAATGGAATATGAAGAAAAGTTATTGAGAGTGTTATGAAAGCTATTGGTTGGAGTACAACAGACATTCGAGGCATTAGTCCATCATTTTTCATGCACAAGATCCTGATGAATGACAAGTACAAACCCACAATGGAGCATCAACGGAGACTCAATCCAATTATGAAGGAAGTTGTAAAGAAAGAAATAATCAAATGGTTGGATGCTGGCATCATTTACCCTTTTTCAGATAGTAGTTGGGTGAGTCCTATGCAGTGTGTGCCGAAGAAAGGAGGAATTACTGTGGTCACTAATGAAAGGAACGAGCTGATTCCAACAAGAACGATGACTGAATGGAGAGTATGTATGGATTACCGGAAACTGAACAAAGCCATGAGGAAGGACCATTTTTCGCTGCCATTCATTGATCAGATGCTGGACAGACTGGCAGGACATGAGTTTTATTACTTTTTGGATGGATATTCAGGGTACAATCAGATTGCTATCACCCCATAAGATTAGGAGAAAACCACCTTTTCATGTCCGTATGGTACTTTTACTTTCTGCAAGATGCCATTTGGACTATGTAATGCCCCAGCTATATTTCAGCGTTGCATGATGGCCATCTTCTCAGATATATTGCAGCAGAGTATGGAGGTATTCATGGATGTCTTCTCTGTGTTTGGAGACTCTTTTGACCATTGCTTGCAAAATCTGGAATATGTGTTATAAAGGTGCGAAGATACAAACCTGGTACTCAATTGGGAGAAATGCCACTTCATGGTGCAAGAAGGCATTGTTCTTGGACATCGGATCTCACAAAATGGAATCGAGGTAAACATAGCAAAGATTTAGATAATTGAAAAACTACCTCCACCAACATCTGTAAAAGGGATTCAGAGTTTTCTTGGACACACAGGTTTTTACAGGAGATTTATCAAAGACTTTTCCAAGATTACAAAACCTCTTTTCAACCTTCTGGAGAAGGATGTGCCTTTCAACTTCACCAAAGAATGCCATGAAGCTTTTGAAATCTTGAAATAGAAGCTGCTCTCTGCTCCCATCATAGTAGCACTAGACTGGACTCTTCCATTTGAGGTGATGTGCGATGCTAGTGATTTTGCTGTAGGTGTAGTTTTGGGACAACACAAAGCAAAGATTTTCCACACCATTTATTACTCCAGCAGAACTTTGAATGAAGCTCAACTCAACAACCACTGAAAAGGAGCTTCTTGCAGTTGTGTTCGCTTTTGACAAATTTTGCTCTTATATGTTGGGTCCCAAAGTGGTGGTCTACACAGATCATTCAGCAATCAAATATTTGATCGTGAAGAAAGATGCTAAACCTAGATTGATCCATTGGATACTTCTTCTGTAAGAATTCGATGTGGAGATTCGAGATAGGAAATGGACATAAAACCAAGTGGCAGATCATTTATCGAGGCTCGAGAATGGAGAAGCAGCTAGCAAAGAACTTTCAATCAAAGAAACATTTCCAGATGAACAGCTGTTTGCCATGAAACAGCTATTTGCCATGAAACAGCAGGAAGTCCCTTGGTATGCTGACTATGTCAACTACATTGTGTCAGGAAAATGGCCGTTGGAATGGACAACTCAGCAATGGAAGAAGTTCTTCAAAGAAGTCAAGCACTATGTTTGGGATGAGCCATACTTGTTCAAACGTTGTGCTGATCAATTATTGAGACAATGTGTTCCACATGAGGAGGTCAATAGTATTTTGCAGCACTGTCATTCATCACCATATGGCGGACACTTCAGTGGGAACAAAACTACAGCAAAAGTCCTACAATTAGGGTTGTTCTGGCCCATTTTTTTTTTAAAGATGCTTATCTTTTTGTTCTTCAATGTGACAGGTGCCAGAGAACGGGGAATATTTCGAGAAGAAATGAAGGACCGTTGCAAAATATTCTGGAAGTAGAGATATTTGATTTGTGGGGAATTGATTTCATGGGACCCTTTGTGCCATCATTCGGAAATCTGTATATCCTGGTTGCTGTAGACTACGTCTCCAAATGGGTTGAAGCAATTACACTACCATCCAATGATTCAAAAGTGGTTATCAAATTCCTAAAAAAGAATATTTTCACTCGGTTCGGAACACCTCGTGCAATTATCAGTGATGGTGGCACACATTTCTGCAACAAATATTTTGATGCACTTCTATCCAAATACGTAGTTACTCACAAGGTTGCCACTGCTTACCATCCACAGTTAAATGGACAAGTTGAAGTTTCAAACAGATAAATCAAAAGAATCTTGGAGAGAACCGTTGGATCAACAAGGAGGGACTGGTTTACAAAACTTGATGACGCATTATGGGCCTACCGGATAGTTTACAAGACTCCCATTGGTATGTCACCATATCGATTGGTGTTTGGGAAAGCATGGCATCTGCCAGTTGAACTTGAACACAAGGCATACTGGGCACTGAAGAAGTTGAATCTTGATCCACAAGCTCCAGAAGAGAAAAAACTTCACCAACTCAATAAATTGGAGGAATTTTGCCTACAGGCCTATGAGAATGCCCGATTGTACAAAGAAAAGACCAAGAAATGGCATGACCGAAAAATAGTACGTAGACAGTTGGAACCAAGGCAGCAGGTGTTGTTGTACAACTCGAGGTTGAAACTTTTCGCTGGAAAGTTGAAATCAAGGTGGTTAGGTCCATTTATGATCACTCAGGTTCTACCATATGGAGTTGTTGAGTTACTGGATCCCAATACTAACAACACATTCAAAGTTAACAGTCAGCGTGTCAAGCACTACTGGAGAGAATCATTTGAGCAACAAAAAGAAAGTGTCACATTTTCAGATCCAGCATAACGTTCGGGCAGTCACGTCTAGCTGATGACTTTAAACTTAGCGCTAGCAGGAGGCAACCCATGCAATCTTTTTGTATAAATTGTAATTTGGTGTGATTTAATTTTGTGTGTTTAGTTTTTACAGATTAAGTCATTTTAGGATGGAAGAAGTTCTCGCAAATCTTCACAAGTAATTTCCTTCTTTCCCTCAAAAATCTCTGATGAAAGTTTACAAAGCTCGCTTGGAACGGATGAGACTATTGATGATCAAAGGTATTCCAACTGATATTCTTTGGATTATTGAAGCATGAGTCCGATTGGAAGGTGAATCCTTTGATCCTTTTTATTTCACATCTTCCTGGTATAGGAGAAGTACCTATGCTAAAAAGAGAAGAGCCAAAAGAATGTGCATTTGTTACAAATGTGCTCGCATGTTTTTGTTGGACAGATATGACCCATAGAGTCACTGTTTGTAAAACACATTGTGTTTTTGTATAAAATTAACTATGTTGTAATGAAATTGTCTTTTACCGTTTTGTATTTATTTACTTTGATATACAAATAGTAGAAGTCCTTATGATTAGTTCCGGATTGAGATGATATGAGAAAGTATCAATCCATAAAGGTTTAACCATAAAATATCCCTAGTTGTAGTATTATCGAGACTGAACACCAATAATGCGGAATAGACTAGTATTGCACTTGTGCGCGTTGTGAGGGCATAACGACATAGTTCTCATATGTTTAAGTATAAGATCTTTATGCAAGTGCGATAAGAGGTTATGTTTTACCGTTGTTACGGAAAACAGCTTCGCTCTAGATAGACCCCACAGAATCCCATTGGTAGTATGTATATGTGTCTATGAGAGTCTGCTCCAGGGTAGGTGTATTTGGTCTTCACTTAAGACTTGCATCGCTAGTACTTATGACAATCAGTAAACTTTGGTTTTGGTCGTCCAGGGCTTTAACAGGTTCTGTGTATGCCTCTGCTGGGTTTATTGGGAATCATAGTGTATTGGATGTGATGTCAAGACGAAAGTATTACTTCAGACATATGGAGATGATGATCACACAGGGATTCAGAACTGGTTCTCTATTGTGTTGCAACCATCGGGATAATATGACAAGGTTAGGATTATCCGATTCAAAGAGACTAGTTACTTGATATCCGATATGTGCTTCATACGGGGCAGACACTATTCCAGCCCCAGGCCTTGCACGTGACATCTGATACTGGATCGCAATACATAATACTACGGTATACTACGTCTATTATAGATCGTATATTCCATTAAGAATATTTCTGGATAATTGGGTAGGCATGACGTTTTGCTAGAAGCCAACTTTGTCTCGTAAATCGATAAAAATGTAGTACGAGGTATGTACGAGTTCAGATAGTTCGATGACCATATTTACTGCCAATATATCCAGGGATCTCTTGGGTCGCTTCCAGAAGATTCACCGATTACGTATGATTCGAACTTAATTAATCTGGGATTAATTATGGAGAGACTTTATCTTGGATAAAGTACTATTTGAAGAGAGAGAAAGATTAATTTGGAATTAATCGATAAAATAATATATTCGATATATTATTCGGAATTAGATTTCAACGCGGAATTAAAATTAGATTTTAATTCGGGGCAAACGAGTTAATTTAGAATTAATTCGTTAGCGACGTGAATAGTAATTTTGCTAGGCATAATTATTTAATTATATTCGATTTAATTACGTCTCGACGGAAGTTCGTTAATTCAGACTTAGCGAACCCGAGCCCGAGAGTGTTTGCTGGCCCACTCTCATTTGGAATCGTGTGGGGCCCACATGTCACATCAACTATCACATCACTTGTCACCTTTATTGTGATGGGTTTATGTGAGTTTGTGAAAGTGTGTAAAACACTCCAAAGTCAAATCACATGTGTGAGATATACCAAATCCAATTTTTGGTATATGATTTTATTTTTTTTGAAAAAAATACACACAAGCTCATTTCTCTCTCCCTTGGCGGAATGCAGTGCATGGGTTTTCCCTCTCTATTTTCTTTCATCTTCACCAAAATTTGAAAGGAAAAACTTGTAGAATTTTATTGCATTAATTCTCTAAGGCTAGCACCTTCAAGGAATCATCAAGAGGTGATAGGGAAACCTATTCAAGAGCTTGGAAACTCAAGGAAAAGCTTGGAGCTTCTACTTCCACCTTGGCCGAATTCAACAACACTCTTGGAGCAAAACTTTTATTGATCAACGCATCTATAAACCTTTCAATGTAAGTGTGTTTCCGCCACTCTTCTTTGTTATTCATTCATGATTTTATGCTTATTTGATCTTGAGATTAAACCTAGAAACCCAACAATGGTATCATTGAGACAAAATGGGCATGAAATGAATTAGGGTAAAATTTGAGGAAAATCAATGTGAGCATGATTTGATAAAATTGATTGATTGAGTATACTTGTATGTTGATATTATGAGGTTGTATTAGATCAATTTCTTGAAATATTGATTGGATCAAATTTTAGCCCAAATATAGACTTGGCCGAATGTACGCTTTACCCTAAGCTCTTGGTATTTTTTGTTTTGATGATCAATGGATGACATGAAACGATAGGGAATGTTGATTTAAAATTCAATCGGATTGAAAAACAAATTCGGACAAAAATCCCTACCTTGGCCGAGAGCATGATGGCATGTAAAGACTTGATTTTTTGGTTCAAGAATGTTGGACATTAGTTTAACAATAGGATACATAATTAATTAGTTAAATTGTGTTTTGGAAACATTGATTTAGTTAATTAATTAATGTAATACGCTTAAGTTAATTGAATTATAAAATTTGGAATTTTAAAATTTGATTAATGGGCTTAATTTTGAATTGGGCTTGAAAATGTTATATTTGGGCATAATGGGCTTGGTTGGGCCAAGTTGATTTAGGCCAATTGGATTGGATCTAAATTGGGCCTAAATCATTCCATTAAGTCCAAATGTAATAAATGGGCTTTAAAAAGTTTAATTGGGCCTTATGGGCTAAAATTTTTTTCTTGGAAAATGAGGGTGATTCCTTAATTGGGCTTGGTAATTGGGTTTGACCCACATTGACCAAAGCCCATGCCTTATGAAATCAATTGAAAGCCCATCGAACTTTAATTAAACGAACATTGGATGTTAGTTGGGCTTTGAGACCCGATAAGATTAGATTTGGAATCTTAGTCGTTAAAGCACATTAAGAGTGTAAATATTTAATTTGGAATTAAATAAATGAATTAGTATTGAATACGAATTAAATTAGATTTAACGAGTAGTTCGATATAATTCAGGAATGCGTATTTTAAGTAGTTATTCTCAAATGAGTTGGACTCATGCAAAATCAAATCATTGTTTGAACATTGGTGTTGTGACACAGCGGAGCCTGGGCGACGCATGCTTGTAGGCACTGCATTTTTTCACATAAACCCGATGAGGAGTCTTATTTGGAGACAACTACCTTTTAAGTCACGGAGGTCACGGGAAACGGACATCGGAAGGGGAAATTCAGAATAAACAAGGTTCACTGTTTTCGTTCGTGCTGCGTTCGTGTTTACGTTCGAACGTCAAACGGATTGCGGGCGTTCGTGCCGCGTTCGAGGAAGCGTTCGAACGGTGTCGGTAAATCTGGTTTTGCTGCTAGCCTCACATCCAGCCCAATTAGCCCCCCCAAAGCCCATAAAACACATCCCAACTTAAATAAATAAATATTAATTAAAACATTAACTAAATAATATAATAATTAAATTAATTAAATGATTAAATAAAACATATACCAAACATAAAATAAACAATTACCAACTTAAACTAAAATCATGCCTAAAATAAACAAATCACACACTAAATCAAAATATAATCATGCCTAATTAAAATCAATCAACCAATTATATTCCCAATCTAATAAGATTATTCCCAAACTTAAAATATTGTATTCCTAAACCAAGCCAATCAAATATTCAACCTTCCCTATCTAGCCAAGATTTGTCCCCCCTCAATCTTTGACTTCCCTTAACCAAACCAAATCAAATCCTTTGACTTCCCTTAACGAAACCAAATCAAATCCATTTCCTTGTCAAGCCCAACCCTTTGCCTATAAAAAGAACCCTTCACCAACCTTCTCAAGATTGGTCCCCTAGTCCCTAGACCTTAGCTACTAGCTAGTCCCTAACTCATACACAATACACATAAAAATTACAGGAAGAAGACACTCAAAAACAGTAAGCAAAAGATAAAGAGGAAACGGCAGCGAAACCACAAGGAAACAATAGCAAAAGACGGAGAACGACGACTCAAAACAGTGAGACAACGAACGGGGACAGTGAACCAGTGAACCGGGAGTGTTGCGGAGCATCCACCCCTCCGACGATCGTGTACCGTACATCCGAGAGGTGATTTAAAAGGTTAGACCTGAGGGTACCTTTTCATTTGTTTATATTCGTTTTTTATTATTATTATTATTGAATTCTATTCGCATGAGAGTCGTTTATGGATGCATGTTGTGGTCTTTGAGTAGATAAATATGCATGAATTATGAGATGTAATATGTTGTGGGTATTGGATGAATGAGAGATGTGTCAACTCTCGCGGTATATCGGATGGAAACCCGGACATAAATTTCATAACCGATTCCGAATGGACGGTAATATGATCTGTACTCGGGCCACAACTCCACGTACCGCTTGAGTAAACGGCACCATCTTTCTTTTGTTTTGTGTTGCTTTTGTTTATTTAGTTTTCTTTATTTGAATTCAATATGTTGTTTATTTATGCATGATTCAACCAAGCGCATGGGCTTAGTAAGTGCGATGTGAGATCCCCTATGGGGAGGGGCTAAAGCCCTTTACCACGATGCTTTGCCGCGCTGGTTGATGTGTGCTCGGTTGGATGCAAGACACGTTCAATCGGACATACTTAGAATAGTATGATTGTCGTTGTGTTTGTAGGCATGATGTGATGTGACGCGCATGGGCTTAGTATGTTGGTCTAAAGGTCCTCTCTTTGAGAGATCAAGAGCCCCCAAAAGGCCACCTTTACGGCAGTACTTCACCGCGCCCCTTTATTTTGTTGTTTATGTATTGCATACCATTTTCATGCATCAGTTCTGTTCCCGTTCGAACGCGTTTACGAACGCAACTCGAACGCGTATGTATTTTTGCCTTATCATGCATCAGGTCTCATTTCCGTTCGAACGCGTTCACTAACGCCATACGAACGCGAGCATTCTGTTTTATTTCCGTTCGAACGCGTTTACGAACGCTACTAGAACGCGAGCATTCTGTTTCATTTCCGTTCGAACACGTTCACTAACGCCATACGAATGCGAGCATTTTGTTTCATTTCCGTTCGAACGCGTTTACGAACGCTACTCGAACGCGAGCATTCTGTTTCATTTCCGTTCGAACGCGTTTACGAACGCTACACGAACGTACACACACTGAACTGAGTCTGTCTTATTATGTTCATGCCTAATTGCCTCTTGGTTGATCTTTCTTATGCAAATATGTTAATGTATTACAATTCATATGCTTATGTCATGATAACATTTGAGTATTGTTCCTTGCGGTATATCGGATGGAAACCCATACATAAATTCCGTAGCCGATTCCGAATGGACGGTAGTGCGGTCTGTACTTGGGCTACAATTCCACATACCGCTTGGAAAGATGCCCATATGTGTGCTTGTATGGTTAATATGCGTGCTTGTGTTTTCCTGGATGTGATATGCAAATAAAGCTATATGTTCGTTGTTATCTCGATATATGTGAGGCATGCAATTTTAAGTATGAAATATATGTGAAATGCGTACATAAGTTTTATTTTTTGCACATGAGAATTTAGAAGCATGATACTTTTGGAAATAAGTGTTATTGAGGCTTAATTAAATTATTACATAAATCTTTTCATTACAAGTGACATAAGTAAGGGACCATTCCGAACCCAACGGTTTGAGGTCTTCCCTTGCGAGGGGTGAGTGCGGCCTTAAATCTTTGTCCCGGTTCACACCGGGTGGCGACTCCATGTTATTTTAATCCTTCCCAAATAGGCCGCGAGCCTAGGAACGGCGTCGCCCAGGTCCTGTGTTCCCACAGTCTGGCGACTCCACTGGGGATATGAGAATTGGCCCCGAAATATTGTCTTGTAATGAGTGGATTTATGTTTTAATTGACCGTGTCTATAGTGGATAAAGTAAGGGTTTAATCAAGGGCACTTTGAGGCTAGGTAATGGTTTAGTGTCTTCCTTCACTCACTACCTTTCTAGAAGGAAAAGCTGTGAGGACACCTATATGGCCATCTACTCGTAACCTTTGTGATGGACTAATTTGGAGGACTCGTTGTTTATTCCTGACAACAAGCGATAAGAGCCTAAGAGGCTTGGGTATTTAAGTGAGCCTCGCTCCACCTTCCCTCTGGGGATCTACAACGGGAAATCCATTTGACAGTCCGTCACACACCATAGCTCATTGGCACGTACCTTAGTGTATAAAAAAGAGGTGCGCTCACTTGGTCGCTCGAACCCTTGAGTGGGGAGACCTAGTTGTGGGCCATCCTTCGCCGGTGAGAGCCTTTGTCTATACTCTTACTAACCCACCTATAGACCGGGTTGTTGGCTAAAGTAGCAATTATTTCCTTGAGTATGTGCTTGTGGACCATCCTCATTTGGATGCAGTTGGACTATTGTCAGAAATGCGGGCTTGCTGGGCCATTTAAACTGGGGCAAGTTCGCACCTTATGACTATTAGGCCAAAAGCTTCTGAAATGTTGATGGGCCACTTTGTAAAAATTATTATGTCATGTTTGCATCATCTTGCTTGTGTTGGGAACATCGTTGTTTGGATCCGTTTGGACCATGTGCCATGAGATATGGGCTTGTTGGGCCATTTGAATTGGGACAAGAACGTATCTCATGACTATTGGGCCAAAAGGCTTCTAAATAACAATGGGCCATTTTATTATGTGTGTTCGGATTTTTATCATTTGGATTTAGTTGGGCTCTTTGCCATAAGACATGAACTCGTTAGGCCATTTAAACTGGGACGGGTTCACTCTTATGACAGTTGTCCCAAAAGCTTCTAAAATGATGATAGGCCGATTTGTTTGAGAATTTTATTTGATTTAATATATGTTATATACTTCTTATGCACAACATGCATACATACATCATGTTAACCCTTGTGTTCTGAAATCCATCATAGATTCCCGTGGGTTAGAAAAAAAGGGAAGACTCACCAAAATACCGAGAACAGACATGAGTGAATCAGATACTGAGGTATCCCGGATAGATCAGTTGGAAAATGGCTTCGCCAAGATTACTGAACAGTTGCAAGCCTTGACTGCTGCCATGACAAATATTGCTGTGCCCCGTGCTGGGGGAAACTCTGAGAATGTAAGACGTGAGGAGACTCCGAATGGATTGGGGGATGACATCCCCGCTTTTGATGATGATATGGCTGATTTGCCACTGGGAGAACAGTTGGGTCTCAGGCAGAATTGCAGAAACTCCGTGACCAGGTAGAATCTGTTACCCATAAGATGAAGGGTAAGGATGAAGACTTACTAGACTATGAGGCGATGACCTTTAAGGAACAGTTGCCTGCTCAGTTCAGAATGCCGGACATGGCCAAGTTTAATGGGAACGGAGACCCGAAGGTCCATCTGCAACAATATGTCTCAGTCATGAGTTCAATGGGCCTATCACAGCGCCAAGTCAAAAGATGTTTGGGATGTCACTCGATGGAGCACCTGTGGTTTGGTATCATAGCCTTGGAAAGAAGGTTAAGGAAGATTGGAAGGAACTAGCGGATGCTTTTCTGAAGCAATATGTTACGGACTTGGAGATTGACTTGTCACTCCGTGATTTGGAGAACACTAAGCAGAAGCCGGAAGAAAGCTTCAAGGAGTATGTAGACCGCTGGAGAAGCCAGCTTCTGAAAATGCAGACTCGGCCCTCTGAGAAGGACCAAATCAAAATGATCATCAAGGGCACCAAGCCCTCTATTTATAGTAAGCTGAGGAGGATGACTTCGATGATTTCTGATTTTCGGCAGTTGAGGGAAACTGTCATGGATATTGAGGAATAGGAGGCTGAAAACAGAAAGTCCTATGGCCAGAATATGCGGACTTTTGGGGGGTATTCTGAGACTAAGCCCGCTACTGTCGAGGTTGCTGCCATCAGGAACCGGCAATTCTCCAACCTTGGTAGACCTTTGTCGGAGGTATTTGAAAAGTTACAGGGACAAGGAATCTTGAAACCCTTAGAAGGCAAGCCACTTCCGCACCCCCCCACCACCACACATAAATGTTGACCTTTATTGTCACTTCCACCAGCTACATGGCCATGACACCGACAACTGCACCCGCCTCAGGCATGAAATTCAAGATCTCATAGATTCCCATAAAATGCCCAACCCATGAAAAGAAGCCCTCAACCATCAAGCTTCTCACATGGATGACAGTGAAGAACCATAGGCCGAGGAAGAAGGCAGTGCTGCGGATGATGGAGATGATCCTCCTAGTCTATTTGATCCAGTTTTTTTAATGACATTGATTTTGTTACTTGTTCGAACTCTTTCCTCAACATAATAAAGACGTTCATTTCGCTAAAACTCTTCTGCAATATGAGTATATTTGAGAAAAGTATTCAACCTTGGTACTATGGAATCCAGTGATGAACACGGGGAACCTTCGCAATAAGCAAATAGAAAAGATAAGATAGACATTCAGAAATCGGGAAATAGAGGCAGTGAAACTATCAGACTTGGAAGGGAATTAGTTCACCGAGCCGATCAACATAGACAGACTGAAGCAGTGGTTTGCCCGAGGAAAAGAAGAAGACTAAGCAGTCACCAAGAGGATTGATGGAAGACCTAACCCGACGGGATAGGAACATGCATGCATGTATACACGTAACATATTCGCATCTTTTTGTGTTTGTTCTGTTTGTAATAACAGCTTCAGAGAGAGAAAAAAGAGAAAGCGTCAAATACAAGCCAGCCAGAAGTAGTAACAGTACAATATCAGCAGTTTTCGAGAATGAATCGCAGAGGGTCGAGGCCCAAATCAGTATCAGTTTTGGGGATAAGTCCCAGGGTCAAGGCCCACATCAACAGAATTTTGGAATGAATCCAGGACCGAGTCCCACATCAGCGTCAGTCGAGGGTCGAGGCCCACATCAGCGTCAGTCTGGGGGCGAGGCCCATGTCAGTAGCAGTTGGGGCCGAGGCCCACTTCAGCAATCAGTTTTGGGGATGAGTCCCAGGGTCGAGGCCCACATCAAACACAGTGTGGGATGAATCCCAAGGGTCAAGGCCCACATCAACATCAATCTGTGGGGGGGGGGAGGCCCATGTCAGTAGCAGTTGGGGCCGAGGCCCACTTCAACATCAGTTTTGGGGATGAGTCCCAGGGTCGAGGACCACATCAAACACAGTTTGGGAATGAGTCCCAGGGTCGAGGCCCACATTACATCAGTATCAGCATTGCCGGGCATGGCATTCTGGGGGCGAGGCCCATATTACATCAGATCAGTTCTGCCGAGAATGGCACTCCGAGAATGGAGATATAGTCCGGGAATGGGCAGTTCAAGAATGAAAAGTCGGAAATGACACTCCGAGAATGGAGATATAGTCCGGGAAGGGAATAGGCAGTTCAAGAATGAACAAGTCGGAAATGACACTCCGAGAATGGAGATATGGTCCGGGAATGGACAGTTCAAGAATGAACAAGCCGAGAATGGCAATCCAAGAATGGAGCAGGGTTCAAGAATGAACAAGTCGGAAGTAGCACTCCGAGAATGGAGATATGGTCCGAGAATGGACAGTTCAAGAATGAACAAGCCGAGAATGGCAATCCAAGAATGGAGCAGAGTTCAAGGAAAGAATGAACAAGTCGGAAGTAGCACTCGAGATGGAGATATGTCCGGGAATGGACAGTTCAAGAATGAACAAGCCGGGGGAATGGCACTCCAAGAAATGGAAGCACGGTTGGGAATAAACCACCTCACAGTAACGGTTCGGGAATGGACCACCTCACGATAACAGTTCGAGAATGGACACCTCACGATAACAGTTCGGGAATGAACACCTCACAGTAACAGTTCGAGAATGAACACTTTACAGTAACAGTTCGAGAATGGACATCTCACAGTAACGGTTCGGGAATGGACCACCTCACAGTAACGGTTCGGGAATGAACCAGGGGTCGCAGCACCTCACCACCCAAATCAACTCAACACATGGTAAGTCAAGTGGCAGCGGGCGAGCCAGGTAAGCAGAAATGCATTGCATAACTTTGATAGGATTGTCACTGTTGCACATTACACAAGTCCCATCAAAGGGGGGCGACGGTAGGCACTGCATTTTTACACATAAACCCGATGAGGAGTCTTATTTGGAGACAACTACCTTTTAAGTCACGGAGGTCACGGGAAACGGACATCGGAAGGGGAAATTCAGAATAAACAATTTTCACTGTTTTCGTTCGTGCTGCGTTCGTGTTTACGTTCGAACGTCAAACGGATTGCGGGCGTTCGTGCCGCATTCGAGGAAGCGTTCGAACGGTGTCGGTAAATCTGGTTTTGCTGCTAGCCTCACATCCAGCCAAATTAGCCCCCCCCAAAGCCCATAAAACACATCCCAACTTAAATAAATAAATATTAATTAAAACATTAACTAAATAATATAATAATTAAACTAATTAAATGATTAAATAAAACATATACCAAACATAAAATAAACAATTACCAACTTAAACTAAAATCATGCCTAAAATAAACAAATCACACACTAAATCAAAATATAATCATGCCTAATTAAAATCAATCAACCAATTATATTCCCAATCTAATAAGATTATTCCCAAACTTAAAATATTGTATTCCTAAACCAAGCCAATCAAATATTCAACCTTCCCTATCTAGCCAAGATTTGTCCCCCCTCAATCTTTGACTTCCCTTAACCAAACCAAATCAAATCCTTTGACTTCCCTTAACGTAACCAAATCAAATCCCTTTCCTTGTCAAGCCCAACCCTTTGCCTATAAAAAGAACCCTTCACCAACCTTCTCAAGATTGGTCCCCTAGTCCCCTAGTCCCTAGACCTTAGCTACTAGCTAGTCCCTAACTCATACACAATACACATAAAAATTACAGGAAGAAGACACTCAAAAACAGTAAGCAAAAGATAAAGAGGAAACGACAGTGAAACCACAAGGAAACAATAGCAAAAGACGGAGAACGACGACTCAAAACAGTGAGACAACGAACGAGGACAGTGAACCAGTGAACCGGGAGTGTTGCAGAGCATCCACCCCTCCGACGATCGTGTACCGTACATCCGAGAGGTGATTTAAAAGGTTAGACCTGAGGGTACCTTTTCATTTATTTATATTCGTTTTTTTTTATTATTATTGAATTCTATTCGCATGAGAGTCGTTTATGGATGCATGTTGTGGTCTTTGAGTAGATAAATATGCATGAATTATGAGATGTAATATGTTGTGGGTATTGGATGAATGAGAGATGTGTCAACTCTAGCGGTATATCGGATGGAAACCCGAACATAAATTTCATAACCGATTCCGAATGGACGGTAATATGATCTGTACTCGGGCCACAACTCCACGTACCGCTTGAGTAAACGGCACCATCTTTCTTTTGTTTTGTGTTGCTTTTGTTTATTTAGTTTTCTTTATTTGAATTCAATATGTTGTTTATTTATGCATGATTCAACCAAGCGCATGGGCTTAGTAAGTGCGATGTGAGATCCCCTACGGGGAGGGGCTAAAGCCCTTTACCACGATACTTTGCCGCGCTGGTTGATGTGTGCTCGGTTGGATGCAAGACACGTTCAATCGGACATACTTAGAATAGTATGATTGTCGTTGTGTTTGTAGGCATGATGTGATGTGACGCGCATGGGCTTAGTATGTTGGTCTAAAGGTCCTCTCTTTGAGAGATCAAGAGCCCCCGAAAGGCCACCTTTACGGCAGTACTTCGCCGCGCCCCTTTATTTTTGTGTTTATGTATTGCATACCATTTTCATGCATCAGTTCTGTTCCCGTTCGAACGCGTTTACGAACGCAACTCGAACGCGTATATATTTTTGCCTTATCATGCATCAGGTCTCATTTCCGTTCGAACGCGTTCACTAACGCCATACGAACGCGAGCATTCTGTTTCATTTCCGTTCGAACGTGTTCACTAACGCCATACGAATGCGAGCATTCTGTTTCATTTCTGTTCGAACGTGTTTACGAACGCTACTCGAACGCGAGCATTCTGTTTCATTTCTGTTCGAACGCGTTCACTAACGCCATACGAACGCGAGCATTTTGTTTCATTTCCGTTCGAACGCGTTTACGAATGCTACTCGAACGCGAGCATTCTTTTTCATTTCCGTTCGAACGTGTTTACGAACGCTACACGAACGTACACACATGAACTGAGTCTGTCTTATTATGTTCATGCCTAATTGCCTCTTGGTTGATCTTTCTTATGCAAATATGTTAATGTATTACAATTCATATGCTTATGTCATGATAACATTTGAGTATTGTTCCTTGCGGTATATCGGATGGAAACCCAGACATAAATTCCGTAGCCGATTCCGAATGGACGGTAGTGCGGTCTGTACTTGGGCTACAATTCCACGTACCGCTTGGAAAGATGCCCATATGTGTGCTTGTATGGTTAATATGCGTGCTTGTGTTTTCCTGGATGTGATATGCAAATAAAGCTATATGTTCGTTGCTATCTCGATATATGTGAGGCATGCAATTTTAAGTATGAAATATATGTGAAATGCGTACATAAGTTTTTTTTTTTGCACATGAGAATTTAGAAGCATGATACTTTTGGAAATAAGTGTTATTGAGGCTTAATTAAATTATTACATAAATCTTTTCATTACAAGTGACATAAGTAAGGGACCATTCCGAACCCAACGGTTTGAGGTCTTCCTTGCGAGGGGTGAGTGCGGCCTTAAATCTTTATCCCGGTTCACACCGGGTGGCGACTCCATGTTATTTTAATCCTTCCCAAATAGGCCGCGAGCCTAGGAACGGCGTCGCCCAGTTCCTGTGTTCCCACAATGCTGTTCCGGGCTCGCGGCCCGGTTGGGAGTAGTAGGAGTAGCCACGGGGGACTAAACCGGAGAATGATGGAGTTGCCACCTGGTGTGAACCGGGAAAATAAGATTTAAGGCCGCACTCACCCCTCGCAAGGGAAGACCTCAAACCGTTGGGTTCGGAATGGTCCCTTACTTATGTCACTTGTAATGAATGGATTTGTGTAATAATTTAATCAAGCCTAAATAACACTTATTTTCAAGAGTGCACCATAATCATAAGTTCACATGCATGAAGATAAAGTATTTTTCAATAGCAAACATGTTACATCATAAGCATTCAAAATTCATGTAAACATAAACGCAAGACAACCATAGCAATATTGTCATGCAATATAAAGGAAATAAAAAAAACACCGAACATCTCATGTTATAAGCGCATTATAAAGGCATATGAAACAAGATCAAAATAACCGCATAATAAACAAAATCAACATAAGCGCATAACTTGAAGAGATTAAGAAAGATGTGAATTTAAACACGCAAAAGATAAACCACTAAAGATGCACTCGTACATTAAAGATAAACGTGCCATGATATAATGCCAAAGAGTGTGATTAATCATGATTGGAAGAAGAAAAACGCAAAGAATGAGAGAGATGCAAGTGCGCACATGTGGACACTACAAATTTCTGATTAAGCATGTTATATGTGATGCGAAAGATGATAACTAATATGGGCACAAACATGCATGTGAATACTTTTCCAAGTGGTACGTGGAATTGTATCCCAAGTACAGACCGCACTACCGTCCATTCGGAATCGGCTACGGAATTTACGTCTGGGTTTCCATCCGATATACCACAAGAAATAATGTCCACACGCCTTCACAACATTGATGCATAAATTGTAATACATTAAGCCAAGACTAAGGTAGATGATGCAACTATATGAAATTCCATAATACATGCATGAAAAAGGCAATGATGTACAAAAGAATCAGTGACATGACAAGAAGCGCGGCAAAGCATCGTGGTAAAGGATCTTATCCTCGCGAAACGGAGGGCCTTTAATCCGACTAACTAAGCCCATGCGCAATGAACACATAATATGCATAAAATAAAGACATAATAACAAAGGCAAGATATCGGACTTTGTATATCCGATTGAACACATCTCATGTCCAATCGAATGTACGCCATCCGGCGCGGCGAAGCATCGTGGTAAGGATCTTATCCCCGTGAAACGGAGGGCCTTTAATCCGACTTACTAAGCCCATGCGCAATAAACATATAATATGCATAAATAAAGACAAAAGTAAACATAAAAATACTCGACGCGACGAAGCATCGTGGTAAAGGATCTTATCCCTGCGAAACAGAGGGCCTTTAATCCGACTTACTAAGCCCATGCGCAATGAATATAATATGCATAAAATAAAGGCATAATAACAAAGACAAGATATCGGACTTTGTATATCCGATTGAACACATCTCACGTCCAATCGAACGTACGTCATCCTACGCGGGGAAGTATCGTGGTAAGGATCTTATCCCGTGAAACGGAGGGCCTTTAACCCGACTTACTAAGCCCATGCGCAATAAACACATAATATGCATAAATAAAGACAAAAATAAACACAAAAATACTCGGCGCGGCGAAGCATCGTGGTAAAGGATTTTAACCTCTTCAATTAGAGGACATTTCATCGTACTTACTAAGCCCATGCGCTTTTCTCATCATTACATAAATAAATAACGAGCAGAAAAATAAATGGCGAAATAATTAAACAACTCAAAATTAAAAAAAAGAACATGCCGTTTACTCAAGTGGTACGTGGATTTGTGGCCCGAGTACAGATCATACTACCATCCATTCGGAATCAGCTATGAAATTTACGTCCGGGTTTCCATCCGATATACCTCAAGAGGCGACACGCCTTTTATTTTATCCCATGTCCACAACACACATCATATTTATAACACATACATATTTATCTACTCAAGGGCCGCAACATGCATCAATCCATAATAATCATGCAAATAATACTCAATAAATAATAAAAAATAAAACAGAAAAAATAAGTGTGAAAAAGTACCCTCAGGTCTAACCGTTTAAGTCGTCTTCGGACTTGCGTTTCACGGAGGTCGGAAGGGGTAAAAGCTCCTTACTCTTCCGGTTCACTAGCTTAGCGTTTCAACTCGTCGTTCTACTATTTTTCTCACTGTTTAGGCTTCGTTTTGCTACTGTTTTCACTCCGTTTGGCACTGTTTGTGATGTATTTTTACTGCAGTTTTCTGGACTGTTTTTATTGTGTTATGGCTACTGTTTTGGGCAGTTGAGGGTCGGTTTACAGGGCAGTCTTGGTGGCAATTTATTCACTGTTTGGGGGACTGTTTTAAGAGTTTTGGGGGCTGTAGAGATGAGGTGTGAAGGAGCTGTTCGTGCGTGAACTACAGGGGATAAAATGGAGGCCTTATGCGTGAGTTGCTGGCAAGTTTGTGGCTGGTTTTCGTGGGGAATTCAGGGCAGATTGCGTTAGGTTCATGGCGTGCATGGAGTGTGTTTGCGTGAGGATTATGGGCTCAGTGAAGGGAAGTTTGGAGAGGGGACTTTGTACGTTTGACTTGAGTGTGTTGTGGCGTTGAAGACATGCTGAGGGCTACGTGAGTGGAGGGTAGTTTGTGTTCGTCAAGGAGGGTTTTTGAGCTGAAGGCTTTATGTGAATGGGTTAGTGAAGGAAGAGAGAGAAGGGTTATGGGAAGGCTGCATGTGAGTGGAGTGAGTGAATGGCGTCGAAGGGGGAGTGGCTTTACGTGAAAGAGTTGAGGCTGCTGAGTGAATTGGCTTATTTTAAAGGGTTGTTACGTGAGGGTTATGAGTGGAGTTGGATTGATGCGTGAATGGTCAGTGGTTCGTAAAGGCAGAGGACGTGTGGAATAATGGCGTGAGTACGTTAGGTCCAGAAGTAGTTTCAGGGTTTCATTTGCGTGAGTGGGGCAGTTCTGTGTGGTTAGGCGTGAAGGACGAGAGGTCTAGGGTTTCGTTTTTTGTGTATGGTGAGAGGAGTGAGCTACCGTGAGATGGTTAGAGAGGCTAAGAGAGGAGCCAAGGGTTGCAAGGGTGGTTGTTTATATAGTTTATCAAATTAGGGTTTGCATGCATGGATTTTATTGAATAAGGAAAGAAATAAAATTATTAAGGGAGGGATTTAATTTAGTTATTTAGGGAAAGAATTGTGTATTTTAGGAGGTGATTTCTTAAATTGGTTTGTGATTTTATTAAATTTAGGAATATATTTATTTGATTTGTGCTAATTAGGCATGTAATTTCTTTAATTTGTGTAAGTATTATTATTATTTTGGTAGGTTATTATTTAATTATTTAATTTGTTTTATTTTAATTTGGTATATGATTTTATTTAATGTTTTAGTTTAAATGATTTATTTAAATTGGTATATTACTTAATTAATTTAATTTAGGTTATTTAATTAATTTCAATTTAGTTATTTTAATTCCACTTTAATTCGTTTTAATTAAATTTGGTTTAATTTCAATTTAATTTGTGTATTTAATTTAAAATTTGTGACATGTGTTTTAAATGTTTTAATTATTTAATTTGTGACATATATTAATATTTCTTTGGATTGGGCTTGGATGAGATGGGCTTGGTTAAGTCTTAAAACGGAGGTCCAACAGCGAACCCGAAACTAAACACGTGAACTAAATCCAACAAAACGTCAATTCTTGACTCTTCCCTTCCGAAGTCCGTTTTCCGCGATTTCCGCGACTTAAAAGATAGTGCCTCGAAATGAGGCTCATCATCGGGTTTCACATGCAAAAATGCAATGCCTACAGTCGCCCCCACTTTGATGGGACTTGTGCAGTGTGTGACAGTGACAATCCTATCAAAGTACATGCAATGCATTTTCACTTACCTGGCTCGCCAGCTACCATTTGACTTGCCTGTTGTATTGAGATACTTTGAACTTTGGGCTTTGTTCCCAAACTCTTGAGATGAGGCTTTATTCCTCTGAGCTTTTTTCCTGAACTATTGAGATGAGGCTTTATTCCTCCGAGCTTTATTCCCGAACTGTTGAGATGAGGCTTTATTCCTCCCGAGCTTTATTCTCGAACTGTTGAGATGAGGCTTTATTCCTCCCGAGCTTTATTCCCAAACTATTGAGATGAGGCTTCATTCCTCCGAGCTTTATTCCCGAACTGTGTAGATGAGGCTTTATTCCCTCGAGCTTTATTCCCGAACTGTTGAGATGAGGCTTTATTCCTTTCGAGCTTTATTCCCGAACTGTTGAGATGAGGCTTTATTCCTCCCGAGCTTTATTCTCGAACTGTTGAGATGAGGCTTTATTCCTCCCGAGCTTTATTCCCGAACTGCTTACTGTGTAGAGATAGGGCTTTATTCCCTGATTGTTTGGACTGTGGGCTTTATTCCCGAACTGCATTGAGATGAGGCTATATTCCCCCTGACTGTAATGAATGTGGGCTTTATTCCCCAACTGAACTGAATGCAGGCTTTGTTCCTGAACTGTACTGAGATGAGGCTTTATTCCTCTGGGCTGTATTCCTGAACTATTTTGAGTGTGAGCTTTATTCCCGAACTGTGCTGAGATAAGGCTTTATTCCTCTGGGCTGTATTCCCGAACAGTGTCAAGATAGGGCTTTACTCCCCTGGGCTGTATTCCCGAACTATTTCAAGATAAGGCTTTATTCCCCTAGGCTTTCTTCCCGAACTGTGCTGAAATGAGGCTTTATTCCTCTGGTCTGACCGTGGGCTTTGTTCCTGGGTTTGCTGAATGTGGGCTTTATCCCTGATCTGAGCTGACTGTGGGCCTCGCCCCAATACTGATACCGATGTGGGCCTCGCCTCCAGACTGATACTGATATGGGCCTCGCCCCCAATCTGATGTGGGCCTCGCCCCAAAACTGATGCTGATGTGGGCCTCGCCCCCAAACTGGTACTGAGGTGGGCCTCACCCCTAGACTGATACTGATGTGGGCCTCGCCCCCAGACTGATACTGATATGGGCCTCGCCCCCAATCTGATGTGGGCCTCACCCCAAAACTGATACTGATGTGGGCCTCGCCCCCAAACTGGTATTGAGGTGGGCCTCACCCCTAGACTGATACTGATGTGGGCCTCACCCCAAAACTGATACTGATGCGAGGCTTCACCCCCAAACTGGTACTATGGTGGGCCTCGCCCCCAGACTGATACTGATATGGGTCTCAAACCTGGGACTCATCCCCAAACTACTGATCTCTTATTGATGCATCTGATTGGCCTTCATTTACCGTTTTCTCGCTTTCTTCTTCAAAACCTGTGAATACAAAACAAACACAAAACACAAAAAGGAATGTAAAATATGTTACGTGTATGCATGCATGCGTGAATGAGTTTCCCATCCCGTTGGGTTAGGTCTTCTGCCAATTCCCTTGGTGACCATTCTTCTATTCCTCCGGTAAAGTACTGCTTCAATCTATCTGCCTTGATCGGCTCGGTGAACTCATTCCCTTCCAAGTCTGACAGTCTCACTCCATCGTTTCCCAATTTCTGCATGACTATCCTGCCTCTTCTGCTTAATTCTTCCGAGGATTCCCCGTGTTTATGAACATCACTAATTTTCATAGTACCAAGGTTGAATGCTTTTCTCAAATATACTCATATTGCAGAAGAGATTCAGCAAAATGAACGTCTTTATTATCATTTAAGAAAATGGTTCAAACATGTAGACTAAATCAATGTCTATATTAAAAATGCAGGATCGAATAAACTAGTAGGAATAACTTCATCGTTCACAACATCGTCTTCTTCCTTGGCCTATGGTTCTTCATTGTTATCCTTTATCTCAATGCAAGAAGCCTGGGTGGTTGAGTGGCTTTATGGTTGAGGGTTCATGTGTGCGTTGGGTTGTTCTTTTTCTGGATTGGGTATTTTATGGGAGTCAATGAGGTTTTGGACCTCATGCCTAAGGCGGGTACACTTGTCGGTGTCATGGCCTTTTTCTTGATGGAAGTAACAATACTGGTTTAGGTTGAGGTATAGTGGCACAGGGTTCGGAAATGGCCTAGGTTCTAGAGGTTTTAGAAGTCCTTGCATTTTCAGCTTTTCAAATACATTTGACAAAGGTCTACCAAGATTGGAGAATCGCCTGTTCTTGACGGTAGCGACCTCGACAGTAGCGGGCTTGGTCTCAGAAGGCCCCCCAAAAGTTCTCCTATTTTGACCATAGAATTTTCTGTTCTCAGCTTCTTCTTCTTCAATATCCATAACAGTCTCCCTCAATTGTCGGAAATCCGTAATCACCGAAGTCATCCTCCGCAGCTTACAATTAATGGAGGGCTTAGTACCCTTGATGATCATTTTGATATGGCCTTTCTCTGAAGGCCGAGTCTGCATTTTCAAAAGTTAACCTCTCCAGCGGTCTACATACTTCTTGAAGCTTTCCTCCGGCTTCTGCTTAGTGTTTTCCAAATCACGGAGTGACAAATCAATCTCCAAGTCTATCACATACTGTTTTAGGAATGCATATGCCAATTCCCTCCAGTCTTCATTGATCATCTTCTCGAGACTGTAATACCAGACTACGGGTGCCCCCTCGAGCGACATCCCAAACATTTTCTGAACTTGGCGCTGTGTTAGGCCCACTGAACTCATAACGGAAACATACTGACGGAGATGGACTCTCGGATCCCCACTCCCATCCAACTTAGCCATATCTGGCATCTTGAACTGAGCTGGCAACTGTTCTTCGAAGGTCATTGCCTCATAATCTAACAACTCCTCATGTTTACCCTTCATTTTACGGGTAACTGTTTCAATTTGATCCCGAAGTTTCTGAAATTCTGCCTGAGACCCAATCATTCGGCCTGTTGCATATTCTGCCATGTCGTCATCAAAAGTGGGGATATCATCCCCCAACCCATTCGGAGGCTCCTCACGCCTCACATTCTCAGAATTTCCCCCAGCATGGGGCACAGTCATCTTTGCCATAGCAGTAGTCAAAGCTTGTAACTGTTCAATAAATTTGGCGAGACTGTTCTCAAACTGATCCATACGGGATACCTCATTCTCTGATGTACTCATGCCTTTTACCGTCTTTTAGTAAGTGTTTCTCTTCCCTAACCCAACGGGAATCTATGATGCCCTCATGAGACATAAAGGATGTTAACATGATGTATGCATGTATGAGGTGCATAAGATGCATATAACATATACTAAATCAAATAAAATTCTCAAACAAATCGGCCTATTATCATTTTAGAAGCATTTGGGCTAACTGTCATAATAGTGAACCCGTCCCAGTTTAAATGGCCCAACGAGTTCATGTCTTATGGCAAAGAGCCCAACTAAATCCAAATGATAATATCCCGAGCACAATCATAAAATGGCCCATTGTTATTTAGAAGCCTTTGGCGCAATCGTCATAAGATACGTTCTTGTCCCAGTTTAAATGGCCCAATAAGCCCATATCTCATGACAAAATATCCAGATGGATTCAAATAGCAATGTTCCCAAACATAAGCATACAAGGAAGATATCATAAACATAAAAAAGTAAATTCTACCGTGTGGCCAACCATCATTTCAGAAGCTTTGGGCCTAATTGTCATAAGATACGAACCTGCCCCAGTTTAAATGGCCCAGCAAGTTCGCATTTTTGACAAAGAGTCCAATTCATCGAAATGATAATGGTCCTAAAGCACAAGGAAATATTTGTTATAGGCTATATAACCCGATCCACGCATGGGTTCGTGGGAGTATGGACAAAGACTCTTACCAGCGAAGGATTGCCCACAACTAGGTCTCCCCACTCAAGGGTCCGAGCGACCAAGCAAGCACACCTTTTTTATACCTTACGGTACGTGCCAACAAGTCATGGTGTGTGACTAACTGTCATTTGGATTCCTTGTTACAGATTCCCCAGAGGGAGGGTGGAGTGAGGCTCTCTTAAGTACCCAAGCCTCTTAGGCTCTTATCGCTTGGTGACAGGAATAAGCAACAATTCCTCCAAATTAGTCCATCACAACGGGCTAATGGTAATGATTATTTAGGTGCCTTCACAGCTTTTCCCCGAAAGGTAGTGAGTGAAGGAAGACACCAAACCATTAACAAGCCTAAAAAATGTCTTTTATCACAACCCACATTTCGCGCATTTGTAGACAAGGTTAATTAAAGCATAAATCCAAACATTACAAGGAATTATTTCAGGGCCGATTCTCTATCCCCAGTGGAGTCGCAAGACTGTGGTGACACATCGGAACCTGGGCGACGCATGCTGTTCCGGGCTCGCGGCCCAGTTGGGAGTACGGAGTAGCCACGAGGGACTAAACCGGAGAATGATGGAGTCACCACCCGGTGTGAATGGGAAAATGAGATTTAAGGCCGCACTCACCCCTCGCAAGGGAAGACCTCAAACCGTTGGGTTCGGAATAGTCCCTTACTTATGTCACTTGTAATGAAAGGATTTGTGTAATAATTTAATCAAGCCTAAATAACACTTATTTTCAAGAGTGCACCATAATCATAAGTTCACATGCATGAAGATAAAGTATTTTTCAATAGCAAACATGTTACATCATAAGCATTCAATATTCATGTAAACATAAACGCAAGACAACCATAGCAATATTGGCATGCAATATAAAGGAAATCAAAATAACAGCGAACATCTCATGTTATAAGCACATTATAAAGGCATATGAAACAAGATCAAAATAACCTCATAATAAACAAAATCAACATAAGCGCATAACTTGAAGAGATTAAGAAAGATGCGAATTTAAACACGCAAAAGATAAACCACTAAAGATGCACTTCGTACATTAAAGATAAACGTGCCATGATATAATGCCAAAGAGTGTGATTAATCATGATTGGAAGAAGAAAAACGCAAAGAATGAGAGAGATACAAGTGCGCACATGTGGACACTACAAATTTCTGATTAAGCATGTTATATGTGATGCGAAAGATGATAACTAATATGGGCACAAACATGCATGTGAATACTTTTCCAAGTGGTACGTGGAATTGTATCCCAAGTACAGACCGCACTACCGTCCATTCGGAATCGGCTACTGAATTTACGTCTGGGTTTCCATCCGATATACCACAAGAAATAATGTCCACACGCCTTCACAACATTGATGCATAAATTGTAATACATTAAGCCAAGACTAAGGTAGATAATGCAACTATATGGAATTCCATAATACATGCATGAATAAGGCAATGATGTATAAAAGAATCAGTGACATGACAAGAAGCGCGGTGAAGCATCGTGGTAAAGGATCTTATCCCCGTGAAACGGAGGGCCTTAATCCGACTTACTAAGCCCATGCGCAATGAACACATAATATGCATAAAATAAAGGCATAATAACAAAGACAAGATATCGGACTTTGTATATCCGATTGAACACATCTCACGTCCAATCGAATGTATGTCATCCGGCGCGGCGAAGCATTGTGGTAAGGATCTTATCCCCGTGAAACGAGGGCCTTTAATCCGACTTACTAAGCCCATGCGCAATAAACATATAATATGCATAAATAAAGACAAAAGTAAACATAAAAATACTCGGCGCGGTGAAGCATCGTGGTAAAGGATCTTATCCCCGCGAAACGGAGGGCCTTTAATCTGACTTACTAAGTCCATGCGCAATGAACATATAATATGCATAAAATAAAGGCATAATAACAAAGACAAGATATCGGACTTTATATATCCGATTGAACACATCTCACGTCCAATCGAACGTACGTCATCCGGCGCGGCGAAGCATCGTGGTAAGAATCTTATCCCCGTGAAACGGAGGGCCTTTAACCCGACTTACTAAGCCCATGCGCAATAAACACATAATATGCTTAAATAAAGAAAAAAGTAACACAAAAATACTCGGCGCGGCGAAGCATCGTGGTAAAGGATTTTAACCTCTTCAATTAGAGGAAGTTTCATCGCACTTACTAAGCCCATGCGCTTTTCTCATCATTACATAAATAAATAACGTGCAGAAAATTAAATGGCGAAATAATTAAACAACTCAAAATTAAACAAAAGAACATGCCGTTTGCTCAAGTGGTACGTGGAGTTGTGGCCCGAGTACAGATCATACTACCATCCATTTGGAATCAGCTATGAAATTTACGTCTGGGTTTCCATCGATATACCTCAAGAGGCGACACGCCTTTCATTTTATCCCATATCCACAACACACATCATATTCATAACACACATATTTAGCTACTCAAGGGCCACAACATGCATCAATCCATAATAATCATGTAAATAATACTCAATAAATAATAAAAAAATAAAACAGAAAAAATAAGTGTGAAAAAGTACCCTCAGGTCTAACCGTTTAAGTCGTCTTCGGACTTGCGTTTCACGGAGGTCGGAAGGGGTAAAAGCTCCTTACTCTTCCGGTTCACTAGCTTAGCGTTTCAACTCGTTGTTCCACCATTTTTCTCGCTGTTTAGGCTTTGTTTTGCTGCTATTTTCACTCCGTTTTGCCGCTGTTTGTGATGTATTTTTACTGTAGTTTTCTGGACTGTTTTTATTGTGTTAAGGCTACTGTTTTGGGCAGTTGAGGGTCGGTTTACAGGGCAGTCTTGGTGGCAGTTTATTCACTGTTTGGGGGACTGTTTTAAGAGATTTGGGGGCTGTAGAGATAAGGTGTGAAGGAGCTGTTCGTGCGTGAACTGTAGGGGATAAAATGGAGGCCTTATGCGTGAGTTGCTGGCAAGTTTGTGGCTGGTTTTCGTGGGGAATTCAGGGCAGATTGCGTTAGGTTCATGGCGTGCATGGAGTGTGTTTGCGTGAGGATTATGGGCTCACTGAAGGGAAGTTTGGAGAGGGGACTTTGTACGTTTGACTTGAGTGTGTTGTGGCGTTGAAGACATGCTGAGGGCTACATGAGTGGAGGGTAGTTTGTGTTCGTCAAGGAGGGTTTTTGAGCTGAAGGCTTTATGTGAATGGGTTAGTGAAAGAAGAGAGAGAATGGTTTACGGGAAGGCTGCATGTGTGAGTGGAGTGAATGGCGTCGAAGGGGGAGTGGCTTTACGTGAAAGAGTTGAGGCTGCTGAGTGAATTGGCTTATTTTAAAGGGTTGTTACGTGAGGGTTATGAGTGGAGTTGGATTGATGCGTGAATGGTCAGTGGTTCGTAAAGGCAGAGGACGTGTGGAATAATGGCGTGAGTACGTTATGTCCAGAAGTAGTTTCAGGGTTTCATTTGCGTGAGTGGGGCAGTTCTGTGTGGTTAGGCGTGAAGGATGAGAGGTCCAGGGTTTCATTTTTTGTGTATGGTGAGAGGAGTGAGCTACCGTGAGATGGTCAGAGAGGCTAAAAGAGGAGCCAAGGGTTGCAAGGGTGGTTGTTTATATAGTTTATCAAATTAGGGTTTGCATGCATGGATTTTATTGAATAAGGAAAGAAATAAAATTATTAAGGGAGGGATTTAATTTAGTTATTTAGGGAAAGAATTGTGTATTTTAGGAGGTGATTTCTTAAATTGGTTTGTGATTTTATTAAATTTAGGAATTTATTTATTTGATTTGTGCTAATTAGGCATGTAATTTCTTTAATTTGTGTAAGTATTTTTATTATTTTTGTAGGTTATTATTTAATTATTTTAATTTGTTTTATTTTAATTTGGTATATGATTTTATTTAATGTTTTAGTTTAAATGATTTATTTAAATTGGTATATTACTTAATTAATTTAATTTAGGTTATTTAATTTAATTTCAATTTAGTTATTTTAATTCCACTTTAATTCGTTTTAATTAAATTTGGTATAATTTCAATTTAATTTGTGTATTTAATTTAAAATTTGTGACATGTGTTTTAAATATTTTAATTATTTTAATTTGTGACATATATTAATTATTTCTTTGGATTGGGCTTGGATGAGATGGGCTTGGTTAAGTCTTAAAACGGAGGTCCAACAGCGAACCCGAAACTAAACACGTGAACTAAATCCAACAAAACGTCAATTCTTGACTCTTCCCTTCCGACGTCCGTTTTCCGCGATTTCCGCGACTTAAAAGATAGTGCCTCCAAATGAGGCTCATCATCGGGTTTCACATGCAAAAATGCAATGCCTACAATTGGATGATCACATAATTAAAGACTAATTAATTGGATTAGATTGGTTGAATTGCATGCTATGAATGAATATATGGATGTGTTGAATGAATATCGTATATTAGATGGATATTAGAGGGGAAGGGCAAGAGGGGAAGGGCAATTTTGGAAATTGTTGTAAATTTAGAATTTATAAATTGGACTTGCGTGTCCAGCCTTATCTCTCATTATTTCTTTGTATTCTCTTCTCACCTAATTCCCCTCAATGTAATGAGGTTTCTATTATTGTATTATGTAATTGGGTAGAAGTAGAATAGTGCTTCCCCTCAATTTTGGAAATTGTAATAAGTTTAGAATTTATTAAATTGGGCCTCCGTGTCCACCCTTTAATCTCTTTACTCCTTGTAATTCTCTTCTCACCTATTCCCATCAATGCAAATGAGGTTTCTTTATTGTATTTTATAAAAGGGTAGGAGTTAGAATAGTTCTAGTCGGGGAGAGGAAAGGGAGCGATTTGTTCTAGGAACAATCTGTTTAAATATCCATCCGTATATCGTTATTAATTTACTTTGCGCGCCTTACGATGTTTTAGAAGCATGCTTAAGGGTGTATGATGAGACCTTAACAAAGATAATAAATTGGTTGCCAATATACGCAAAAAACCCTTAAATCATATTAAACGTTTTTCCTTCCATTTTGTGATTCTTACTCAAGATCCAAAGTTGGCATTGGTTTGTTGGCCAAAGTCAAGACCTTTGTCAATTGCAGATCTGTTTGAATCATGAGAGTTTTGTTCCATATTGGTGTCTTGTCCAAGTTGTGATTTGTTGGCCAAAGTCAAGATCACTTCTTATCTATCGACATTGATTACGAAGATTTCCATGTCAATGGGTCTCGCTTAACTGGAATCATTAAGCTTGTTGTGCAAAAGCCAAGGCTTAGTTGATTCAGAGGAAATAGGTTAGGCAAATATATTGGATATATTGGCATATGTATTGTATATATGTTTCGGACTTGGATGTCCACCTACCGGATATAGGAATTGGATGAGATCCAATTGATATTCGAGATCTACCTAGTTAAATATCAAACAGCTTATTGGCCAAAGTCAAGGTTGTGTGTTATTTAACAGGATCCTAGCCACTAGGAAACTGGGTTTCCCGAGTACTCGACAGAGGGTTAGAGGCTCGCCGAAAAATAGTGGGTGGCTAGTATTGAATTTGCAATTTCATTCAGATACTTAGCTTTACGCACTTTCAAATTATTTCGTCATAATTATTTTATTAGTTGGACTAATATAATGTTATTTTTCTTGTAACAGTTAGACTATACCCATATATCGTTGATTAGATAGTTGGACTATCGTAATCAGAATGACAGAAAAGGGAAATGTCCGAGACATTATCATAGGCGAAAATGTCTTTAAGGGCATGAACTTTGCCGATTGGGAAATGAATCTAAAAATAGTCCTTGGAGCTGAGAGGCTGTTGTATACTATACAGACACCTCTTGGGCCTAAACCCAAACTTGATCAGTTACTTGAGCTGGAGCTTTGGAAGAATCACAGCGATGACAATGAAACTGCTCAGTCAATTATGCTTGCTACTATGACTCAATATTTCCGTCGACAAAACAAGGACTTGGATCCCTACAACATGTTAGCGAGTTTGCAAGATCTTCACCGATCTAACCGTAGATCGCAGAGATATGAGTTGCATAAGAAGCTCTTCCGTGCACGTATGTCAGAAGGCATGTCTGTTGAGTCCCATGTGGCACAGATGATTGCTGACATTGACGAGCTTTCTCAGATGTGGATAGTCTTAGAGGCTGAGACTACTATAGATTTGATCTTGCAGTCTCTCCCTGATACTTGGAGACAGTTCATCATAAACTATAACTTGATGAACCAAGATGATACTCTTAGAGAGCTCTTGTCAATTCTCAAGAAAGCTGAGAAGGAGCTTCTCAAGGGCAATAAGTGAGAGGCGCACTTTGCTTCGACATCTCAGACACCAAGGGCTGGGCTCAAGGCGACTGGAGGTGTGAAGTAGAAGAAGCATAAGAGAAAGGGAAGGCCAAATCGTCAAAGGCTTCTGGGAAGCCAAAGGACAAATCTCAATATGTATGCCTCCAATGCGGCAAGCGGGGTCACTGGAAGCGTGACTGCCGCGAGTATAAGGTGCTTCAGATGAAGATTAAAACGGGCAAGGCACCGGCTATAGGTATTTTGTTATTGAAATAAACATGACTATTTCTAGTTTTAAAAATTGGATTTTTGATTCTGGTTGTGGTACTCATATATGTACTGATGTGAATGATCTGCGGATTAGCAGGAGACTGGCCTCAGGGGAGATTGATCTATGCATCGGAAATGAGGCACCAATCACCGTTTTGACCGTTGGCACTTTTGTTTTAGAACTGCACCGGGGCATGTACTTGAACTTAATGACTGTTATTATGTACCTAGTTTGACTAGGAATATTATTCTGTATCTATATTAACCCAATGTGGGACACTTTGTATTTAGAAACACCGGGTGTTTTATTTATAAAAATGATATAGAAATTTGCACTGCTGTAGCAAATAATGGTCTTTATATTTTAAATATAAATCAATCTCAAACATATAATATAACAAAAAAAGGCTTTAAATGAGTAACAAAGATGAAACTTATATGTGGCACTCTCGTCTGGGATACATAAACAAGACTCGCATATCCACACTGTCGAAGAGTGGGTACTTGGACGGATTTGATCCAAATTCATATGACGTCTGCGAATCTTGCTTAATAGGCAAAATGCCTAAATCACCTTTTAGTGGTAAATGTGAACGTGCCACCGAACTGTTAGCCCTCGTTCATAGTGACGTATGTGGGCCCATGTCTAGCCAGGCTAGAGGTGGATATGAATACTTCGTAACCTTTACGGATGATGCATCACATTATGGTTATGTGTATCTTATGAGACACAAGTCGGAAATTTTTGAGAAATTCAAAGAGTTTCGACACGAAGTAGAAAAACAGACCGGCAAGAGTAATAAAGATATTACGGTCTGACCGTGGTGGCGAATACTTAAGCAATGAGTTTCTAGATTACTTGAAAGAATATGGTATTCTTTCACAGTGTACTCCTCCTAGAACACCGCAATTAAACAATGTGTCCGAACGGAGAAACCGAACTTTGTTGGACATGGTTAGGTCTATGATGAGTCGCACTAAGCTACCTATTTCCTTCTAGGGATATGCATTAAATAATGCAATTCTTATTTTGAATAAGTTCCGTCAAAGTCTGTTCAACAGACTCAATATGAGATATGGACAGGAAAGAAACCAGGTTTCTCATTCCTGAAGATTTGGGGATGCTGGGCATACGTCAAATGTTTGAAAGGTACCAAACTTGAACCCAAATTGGATAAATACCTATTCGTAGGATATCCTAGGGAAACCAAAGGATATTACTTCTATCACCCATGAGAGAATAAAGTATTTGTTGCTCTACATGCGGTTTTCCTTGAGAATGAATTCCTAAATACAGTGGTTAGTGGGAGGAAAGTAGAACTTGATGAAAATCGGAGTGATACTATTCCTGGCATAGAATCCTCAACGGAACAAGAACAGTCTATCCTGGATGAGACTGTACCACAATCTTCTATTACACAAGGACAGTGTAGGTCGGAGAGAGTCAGGAAATAACCTGAGAGGTATGAGTTTCTGATCTCACCTCATGTAGATATTAATCTCATTGAGGATAATGAACCGGCTACGTATGAGGAAGCGATACAAGATATCGATTCCGCTTTATGGCAAGAAGCCATGAAGTCCGAAATGGATTCCATGTACACCAACCAAGTTTGGACACTGGTTGATGCACCAGAAGGCATAAAGCCTATTGGTTGCAAATGGATCTTCAAGAAGAAGACCGACATGGATGACAATGTACAAACGTACAAAGCTACGCTTGTGACGAAGGGGTATCATCAACTATATAGTGTCGATTGCGACGAACTTTCTCACCCGTTGCCATGATTAAATCCATTCGGATAATGCTTGCTATTGCTACATATTTCGATTATGAGATATGACAGATGGACGTTAAAACCGCTTTCCTTAACAGAAACTTTTTGGAGGATGTTTATATGCAACAGCCTGACGGTTTTATCGTACCAAGACTTGCAAACAAGGTTTGTAAGTTAAATCGGTCTATTTATTGCTGAAGCAAGCATCGCAGTCATGGAACCAACGATTTGATAAGATTATAAAAGAATATGATTTCATTCAAAACAAAGATGATCCTTGTGTATATAAGAAGGTTAGTGGAAACACTGAATTTTATGGTCCTTTATGTTGACGATGTATTGCTTATAGGCAAGACATTCCCATGCTAATGTCGGTGAAAGCTGGCTTTCATTGAAATTCTCCATGAAAGATATTGGAGAAGCATCCTTTATTCTGGGAATAAAATCTACCAGATAGTCTAGAAGCTGGTTGGACTCTCAGAGTACGTACATAACAAAGTGTTGAAGATATTCGACATGGATCAGTCTAAAAGGGGACTATTGCCATGTCACATGATGTCTATCTACTAAGGACATGTGTCCGAAACTCAAGATGAGAGAGACAACATGAGTCGGATACCATTCGCCTAGGAGTCGATAATCATGTATGCCATGATATGTATGTTGGATAATATGACCCATAGCGTCACTATTTGCACAGATCATTGTGTTGTTGTAGCAAATTAACTATGTAATAAGGAAATTGCACTCTCATCATTTGTGATTAGATCACCATAGATATATAAATGAAGAGAGGTCCCTATGATTAGTTCCTGGATTGAGATGATATGAGACAGTATCAGTCCACGAAGGATTAATCATTAAATATCCCTAGCCGTAGTATTATCGAGACTGGACATCGATAATGCGGAATAGGCTAGTATTGCACTTGTGCGCGTTGTGAGGGCACAACGGCATAGTTCTCATATATATAAGTGTTGGAGACTTATGCAAGTGCGATAGGAGGTCGTGTTTCACCGATGGTACGGGAAACAGCTTCGCTCTGGATAGACCCTTCGGAATCCCATTGGTATTATGACTAGGTGTCTATGGGAGGCCGAAATCAAGGTAGGTGTGTATAGTCTTAACCTGAGACTTGCATCGCTAATACTTACGATAATCGATAAACTTTGGTTTTGGTGGTTGGGGGCTTTGACCGGTTCTGTGTACACCACTTCTGGGTTTATCAGAGAGTCGTAGTATTGGGTGTGATGTCGAGACGGAAGTATCACTCCAGTCATAGTGGAGATGATGTCACGCAGGATACGGTATTAGTGCTCTTAAGTGATGCGCATCCAATCGTGATATTATGACCAGGTCATGAATATCCGATTATAGAGACTAGTTACCAGACATCCGATATGTGTTTCGGACGGGGTAGACACTTATCCAGCCCCAGCCCTAGCACGTGACTATCCGATACTGGGCCGATACGCACAATACATTAGTATACTACGCTTGATATAGATCTAAATATTCTTAAAAGGATATGTCCGGAGAATTTGGTAGACTTCGGCTTTGCTAGGAGTCGACCTTGTCTCGTAAATCGGTAGAACGTAGTACTTGGTACGTACGTGATTCGGTTACACCGACGACCGTATTTACTGCCAACTTATCCGGAGATCTCATGGGTCGCTTCCCGATAATGCACCGATGACGCATAACTCGCACTCATTAATAATCTGGGATTATATAGAAGAGAGAAAATTAATCTAGGATTAATTACGGAGATATTTTATCTAGGATAAAATATCGTCTAGAGAGAGATAACGATTAATTTGGAATTAATCGATTAAATTAATATATTCGATATATTAAAAGAAATTAGATTTCGACGCGGAATTAAAATTAGATTTTAATTCGGGCGAACGAATTAATTTAGAATTAATTCGTTAGCGACGTGAATAGTGAATTCGCTAGGCGTAATCATTTAATTACGACGCGACGGAAAAATCGTTAATTTGGAATTAGAACAACCCGAGCCCGAGTGTGATTGCGAGCGCATTCGTATTTCGAATTCGAGTGCGGCGACGCAAGTCACATCAAGCGTCAAATCAATCAGTCACATCAAGCGTCAAATCAAAAGTCACTTTGAGTGATTGATTGATTGATTGACTTGATGATTGATTGATAGATAGACACACATCACATCACCTTTTATATGACATGTGAATATGTATGGGTGTTGGTGAATAGTGACAAGCTATAACTTTTACCATTTATTATATTTGATAAATGATTTGGTAATGTTTTAGCATATTTTCTTGAAAATATATAATGCATTTTTGGTAAATGCTTTTACTTAACTCTCACTCACTTTTCCTCTCTCTCTCTCCCCCTTTTCTTCTTCTTTCACGCCATTTACCCTTTCTTCTTCACTGGTTTTGAACCAGAAATGGCGTGACTTCAAGGGAAGCAAATGAGTGATTTCATTTGATGAAATCAAGTGCTAGCACACTTGTGAACATTGCGAAGGTGTTAGGGAGGTTCACCCATGAGGCGGGATCATCGACGGAGTTTGGAGCTTCGTTTTGAACCCGATTGAGCTCAAACCAGTGAAGCAAATCTGCACAGTGGGCGTGACCAAAACAGTGAGTTTTTGGCTTCGATTCGTCTTCAAATCGACTCAACCGATCGATGTGAGTATTCCGCTACCTCCGTTGATGTATTCACTCATTATTTCATGCTTGATTTGATCTTGGGACCTAATAATAACTCAACAATGGCATCTAGAGCTAAGGTTGCAAGCATGAAATTTTAGGGATTTAAAATTTGGGTAAATGTGATTTGAGCATGATTTGAATAATTGTTTGTTTGAGTATGCTTATAAATGTTTAATTGCATATTGGTTGGATCAATTTGTTGAAAATTGATTTGGAATAATTTTCCCCAATTTCACCTTGGCCGAATGTGTGTGAGGATTTGGATTCTTGGAATTTTGATTTTTTTTTTATCATTTGATGAGTTAGAATCGATTAGGTTGACGTTAATTTGAATCGAATTGGATTGGATTTCGAATTGGACAAAAACCCAAAATCTTTAGTTGGCCGAATGGGTGTATATGCCCTAATGTCTTGGTAATTTTGATTTTGTGACATTGGATGTGTATGAAATCATTTAGGATGGTGATTTAATGTCGATTGTAGGTTCGATTGGATTGAAACCAAATCGGACACAAAATCCCTCTTTTGGCCGAGACCTTTAAGCATGTAAATGGGTTTGATTTTTCAATTTGTGTGTTGGACATGATAATGAATTAAGCATGATTAATTGGACTAATATGGTGTTTTAGAAATGTTGATTTAGTTAATTGATCATGTAATGCACTTTAGGTAATTAAATGCGAAATTGGATTTATGAATTTAATTATTTGGGCCTTAAATTGGATTTGGGCTTCTAATGTTGTAATTGGGCCTATTGGGCTTGATTTATCAAGTTTGGTTTAGGCCAAGTGGATTGGATCCAATTGGGCCCAAAACCTTAACCATAAAGCCCAAATGCGACTTAATGAACCTTTAAAGTTCAATTGGGCCTAATGGGCCAAGATTGATTTATGGGCTTATGGGGTAAATCCCGGATTGGACTTTGGTTATCGGTTTGACCCGAGTTGACCAAAAGTCCACGCCTTAAGAAATCAATCAAAAGCCCATTGGACTTTAATTGAATTGACGTTGGACGTTAATCGGTCTTTGAGACGCGTTACGATTAGATTTGGAATTTAAATCGTAAAAGGTTTATTAAATAAAAGTGTAATATTTAATTTGGAATTGAATAGTGAATTAGTATTAAATACATGTTAAATTAGATTTAATGATGTAGTTTAATTTAATTCATGAATTCGTACTTTAAGTACTTATTCGCAAAAACGAGTTTGACTCGATCAAAATCAAATCGTTGTTTGAACATTGGATGATCACTTAATTATCAGATTAATTATTTGATTAGATTGATTGATAGCATGCTTATGTGTGTGAATACATGGTTGTGTTGAATGAATAATGTATATCGGATGGATATTAGATGGGTGGGCAATTTTAGAAATTGTTGTAATAAATTCGATTTATTAAATTGGACCTGCGTGTCCAGCCTTATCACCTCTATCTCTTGTATTCTCTTCTCACCTATTCCCCTCTATGTATATGAGGTTTCTTTAGAAGTGTAGTGTAACGGGTAGAAGTAGTACAAGTGCTAGCTTGAGTGAGAAAGGGAGAGATTTGATCTAGGATCAATGTGTAAAGTATCCATCCGCATATCATTATTATTTTATTTCATACTCGCTTTATTATGTATTTAGAATGCATGTTTAAGGGTGTATGATGATGAGACCTAACAAAGATAATTAAATTGGTAGCCAATTTGCACGCGAAAAACCCTCGTTTTATATTAAGCGATTATCCTTCCATTGAATGATTCTTGTTCAAGATCCGATTGGCATTGGTTTGTTGGCCAAAGTCAAGACCTTGTCAATTGGATGTATTTGAATCATGAGAGTTTTGTTCCACATCGGTGTCTAGTCCAAGTTGTGATTTGTTGGCCAAAGTCAAGATCACTTCTTGTCCAAAGACATTGATTACGAAACTTTCCTTGTCAATGGGTCCCGCTTAACTGGAGTCATTAGGTTTGTTGTGCCAAAGCCAAGGCCTAGATGATTCGGAGGATAAGGTTAGAAAATGTATTAGATACATTGGCATAAGTAATATGTTTAGGACTTGGATGTCCACCTAACCGGATCTGGGAATTGGATTGGATCCAATTGATCTGTGAGATCTACCTGGTTAAGTAGCATACAACTTGTTGGCCAAAGTCAAGGTTGTATGTTATTTAACAGGATCCTAGCCCACTAGGAAACACGGTTTCCCGAGTACTCCACAGAGGGTTAGAGGCTCGACGAAAAATAGTGGGAGGCAAGTATTGAATTTGCAAAATTCGTTCAATTACTCGCCATACGCGCTCAAACAAATATCATTCGTCAATATTTTACGTTGTTTTAAAAATTATATAGTTGGACTATATACAAACTCATTCAATATATAGTTGATTTTATAATTAGATTATAGTAATCAATATAATTGAATTAAAATGATAGTTGATTTTATAATTGGATTATAGTAATCAATATTAAAATTATAGTTGATTAAATAATTGGGTTATTGTAATCATTATAATAAATAGTACCTTATTAAATTGATTAAATAGTTGGACTATTGAAATCAAGAAAGAATTGGAAAGTTGAATATTTAAAATATATAATCCTTGGATTAAATGTTTTAAATGATTTAATTTTCAATTGGGAATTAATAATAGGTTAATTTATTTGATAAAATAACTTATTATAACTAAGCCCATAATTAAGTAAAAAGTTGAGCATAAAATCTTTGGAAGATTTATGTGATGATTACTTTAGTGCTTAATTAATATACTTATAATAAATCTATCTTTAGATTTAAAAGTATTAAAGTTGCAATTAATAATTCTTGGAGAATTAATTGACTATTCTAGTGGAGAAAAGTCAAGTTTGCAATTGGGCATGTAGCACAAGGTGCACATCGTTTCGATATTCCGAAACCAAGGCTTGGCCAAAGGTTGTGAAATATTGAAAAGATAATTGACATATCCCAAAGTGACTACCATTTGATATGGAAGACACGAAGGAATTAAAGAAAGGGCGAGGCTCTAACTTTAAAAATATTTGTCAAAGTTATGTTCACTACTAGTATTGAAATTGGATTTTAAATACTTAGTGTGGTACATAAAACATATATGTATTGATGTTCAGAATCCGCTATGAGCTGGATACTGACTTCAAGCCGAGATTTCTCTGCGAATCGGAAACGGGACGAAAGTCGCTGTTTCGACCGTAGATACCTAAGTTTAGGAACTACCCTTTGGGTATGTACTTAAATTAGGAACTGTTATAATGTAACTAGTTTGACTAGAGACATTATCTCTATATCAGTGTTTAATCCGTTGCGGATAAAACCTTTATATTCTAGAACACTTAGTGTTTTATTATATAAAGATGATACTGAGATAAACACATTAGATGTGAATAACAGAATTTATATTTTGAATATAAATAAAATCTCAAACATATAAAATGACAAATAAATAGCTCAAATTGATTTGATCAATAGAGACTTATTTGTGGCATTGTTGTCTGGGACACAATTAAACAAGACTCGTATATCCACACTTTTGAAGAGTGGGTACTAGGACTGATTTGACTATTCAAATAAGGTCTACGAATCTAGTTTATTAGGTAAATACCTAAAATACTATTTACTTGGTAATAGTAAAAGGGCCACCGATCTGTTAGCCCTATTCATGGTGAAGTTAGTGGGCCCATATCTAGCTAGGCTAGATGTGAACATGAATATTTCGTGACCTTAACGAATGTGGCATTACGTTATGGTTATGTGTTTCTTTTGAAGAACACAGATCGGAAACTTTTGAAGTTTCGACACGAAGTAATTAACAGATCGGCTATAGTATTATTCCGCCACGGTAAGACCGTAATGGAAATACTTAAGCAGTAAGTTTTCAAATGTACATGAAAGAGTACGGTATTCTTTCATATGAGGACTCCTCCCGAGACACGTCAGTTAGACGGTGTGTCCGACTAAAACCGAATTTTGTTGGACATGATAAGGTTTATCACGAGTCGCTCTGAGCTACTATTTCCTTCAATGGGACATGTATTAACAGTGCAAAACTTATTTAGAATAAGGTTCCATATAAATATGTTTGACAGATGTCATATAGGATATGAACAGGAAAGAAACAGGGTTTCTCATTCCTGATAATTTGGGTATGCCAGGCATAACGTTTGGATGATACCAAACTATAAGACCCAAATGGATAAGTGCCAATATAGGTTATCCTAAGGGAAACCTTAAGTATAGTACTTATAAATCCCACATGAGAACAATGTAATTGTTGCTCACCATGCGGTTTTCCTGAGAGGAATACCGATATGCAGTGGTCAGTGGGAGGATAGTGATACTCGATGAAAATCGGAGTAACACTGTTCAAGGCACGAAGTCCTTAATGGAACACAAATAGTTCATCTATGATGAATCTATACCATTAATCTTCAAATACACAAGAAACTAGTAGATCAGATAGAGTCAGAAAACAACCTAGGGTATGGGTTTCTGATCTAACCTCATAAAGATGTCAATCTTATGGAGGTTTACCATCCGACTACGTTTTGAGGAAGTGATACGAGGTATCGACTCCCGTTATGGCAAAGTGCCATGAATCCGAAATGGATTCATGTATAACAACTATTTTGGATACTAGTTGTTGTACCACAAGGCATTGTGCCTATTGGTACATTAAACGTCTTCAAGGAAGACATACATGGAAGGCAACATACCAACGTACAAAGCTGGGCTTTTGACGGAAAGGTATCGTTATCAACATTGTGTTAATAACGGTTCAACCTTTTACCTGTTGCCATGGTAAATCCATTTTGAAGATGCTTGGATATAACTGTATATTTCATTTATGAAATGTGTCAGTTATAGATCAAAATCGCTTTCCTGAAAAGGAAACCTTTTGGAGGATGTTTGCAACATCCTGACGATTTTGTATAACCGACAAACAAGGTTTGCGGGTTATTCGATCCATGTTTGGATCAGTGCAAGCATAAGGTTCTTGGAACTGTCGTTTTGAAATAATCATAATGGTTTATGATTTGACTCAAAATGAAATAATTCTTGTGTATATAAGGAGGTTAGTGGGAGAGCGCACTGACAGTGAAATTCCCATATAGCTATTGTTGAAAGCTTGGCTTTCATAGATATTCTTTCAATAGAAATTCTCCGTAGGATTTCTGGGGAGTAACAACCTTTATTCAAGAATAAAGATCTACTGGAATAGATTTGGAGTTGTTAACACTCTCTGGGAAATGGTACATTTAAAATGTACTTGTATTGGTGTCTCATACGCTTCGAGCATATGGAGTCACAATCGGGTCAATCCTAGTGATAGTCACTAAATTGAAATTGAAACATCTGTTAGTATCTTAGAGAACTAAAGATGCTGTCTTAAACTATGGAGAAGGAGAACTTGAAGTGACTAGGATCACCGCTGCAAGTTTCCAAACTGTTAAATACTACGGTACTATAAAGTTTGAATAACGGGACAGTGAGCTGGAAATCTTCCAAGCAAGATAACTGTTGCCGAATAAACAACAAATGCGGATTATTGCTGCAGCTGAGGCAGCAAAAGAAGCCATTTGGATCGAACATAAATCTAATTAGATTAGATATAGTTCTGTTAGCAGCTGAACTAGGCGTCAGCACATGCTAAGGAATTAAAGGTCTCATCGACGATCCAGATATATACTTCTATATCATCTGATTCGTTCGGATCATACATCGTGGCGATGTGATGATCGTGTAAATCACGTCAGACGATAATCAAACAATCCGCTGACGAAAACGACTTTCCTCAGCAATTTGAGCGAACCTTACATAGTTCAAGTGTTGGAACATTGAGTGACTCGCTACGTGCCAAGTGGGAGATTGTTGGATAATATGACCCATAGCGTCACTATTTGCACAGATCATTGTGTTGTTGTAGCAAATTAACTATGTAATAAGGAAATTGCACTCTCATCATTTGTGATTAGATCACCATAGATATATAAATGAAGAGAGGTCCCTATGATTAGTTCCTGGATTGAGATGATATGAGACAGTATCAGTCCACGAAGGATTAATCATTAAATATCCCTAGCCGTAGTATTATCGAGACTGGACATCGATAATGCGGAATAGGCTAGTATTTCACTTGTGCGCGTTGTGAGGGCACAACGACATAGTTCTCATATATATAAGTGTTGGAGACTTATGCAAGTGCGATAGGAGGTCGTGTTTCACCGATGGTATGGGAAACAGCTTCGCTCTGGATAGACCATTCGGAATCCCATTGGTATTATGACTAGGTGTCTATGGGAGGCCGAAATCAAGGTAGGTGTGTATTATATCTTAACCTGAGACTTGCATCGCTAATACTTACGATAATCGATAAACTTTGGTTTTGGTGGTTGGGGGCTTTGACCGGTTCTGTGTACACCACTTATGGGTTTATCAGAGAGTCGTAGAGTATTGGGTGTGATGTCGAGACGGAAGTATCACTCCAGTCATAGTGGAGATGATGTCACGCAGGATACGGTATTAGTGCTCTTAAGTGATGCGCATCCAATCGTGATATTATGACCAGGTCATGAATATCCGATTATAGAGACTAGTTACCAGACATCCGATATGTGTTTCGGACGGGGTAGACACTTATCCAGCCCCAGCCCTAGCACGTGACTATCCGATACTGGGCCGATACGCACAATACATTAGTATACTACGCTTGATATAGATCTAAATATTCTTAAAAGGATATGTCCGGAGAATTTGGTAGACATCGTGCTTTGCTAGGAGTCGACCTTGTCTCGTAAATCGGTAGAACGTAGTACTTGGTACGTACGTGATTCGGTTACACCGACGACCGTATTTACTGCCAACGTATCCGGAGATCTCATGGGTCGCTTCCCGATAATGCACCGATGACGCATAACTCGCACTCATTAATAATCTGGGATTATATAGAAGAGAGAGAAAATTAATCTGGATTAATTACGGAGATATTTTGTCTCGGATAAAATATCGTCTAGAGAGAGATAACGATTAATTCGGAATTAATCGATTAAATTAATATATTCGATATATTAAAAGAAATTAGATTTCGACGCGGAATTAAAATTAGATTTTAATTCGGGCGAACGAATTAATTTAGAATTAATTCGTTAGCGACGTGAATAGTGAATCGCTAGGCGGAATCATTTAATTACGACGCGACGAAAAAATCGTTAATTTGGAATTAACAACCCGAGCCCGAGTGTGATTGCAGCGCATTCGTATTTCGAATTCGAGTGCGGCGACACAAGTCACATCAAGCGTCAAATCAGTCGTCACATCAAGCGTCAAATCAAAAGTCACTTTGAGTGATTGATTGATTGATTGACTTGATTGATTGATTGATAGATAGACACACATCACATCACCTTTTATATTGACATGTGAATAGTGATGTTTGTTGGTGGAATAGTGACAAGCTAATAACTTTTACCATTTTATTATATTTGATAAATGATTTGGTAAATGGTTTTAGCATATTTTCTTGGAAAATATATAATGCATTTTTGGTAAATGCTTTACTTACTCTCACTCACTTTTCCATCTCTCTCTCTCACCCCTTTTCTTTCTTCTTTCACGCCATTTACCCTTTCTTCTTCACTGGTTTTGAACCAGAAATGGCGTGACTTCAAGGGAAGCAAATGAGTGATTTCATTTGATGAAATCAAGTGCTAGCACACTTGTGAACATTGCGAAGGTGTTAGGGAGGTTCACCCATGAGGCGGGACTCATCCGACGGAGTTTGGAGCTTCGTTTTGAGACCCGATTGAGCTCAAACCAGTGAGCAAATCTGCACAGTGGGCGTGACCAAAAAGTGAGTTTTTGGCTTCGATTCGTCTTCAAATCGACTCAACCGATCGATGTGAGTATTCCGCTACCTCCGTTGATGTATTCACTCATTATTTCATGCATTGATTTGATCTTGGGACCTAATAATAACTCAACAATATACGCGACCTGATGTCTCATATACTTTGAGCATATGTAGTCCTATCGAGTCGATCCAGGTGAAGGTCAGTGGATGGCAGTTAAGAATATCCTAAAGTATCTTAGATGAACTAAGGATGCTTTCTTAATCTATGGAGATGGAGAACTTGAGGTAACTGGGTATACCGATGCAAGTTTCCAAACCGACAAAGACGACTGTAAGTCACAATCTAGGTACATATTTTGTTTGAATAATGGAGCAGTGAGCTGGAAATCTTCCAAGCAAGAGACTCTTGCTGATTCAACAACAGAAGCGGAGTACATTGCTACAGCTGAAGGAGCTAAGGAGGCAGTTTGGATCCGAAAATTCCTAATTGGATTAGGAGTAATTCCGTTAGCAGCTGAGCCCGTTCCATTGTATTGTGACAATAACGGAGCTATAGCGCAGGCTAAGGAGCAGCGGTCTCATCAATGATCCAAGCATATTCTTCGATGTTTCCATCTGATTCGTGAGATCATACATCGTGGCGATATGAAGGTCGAGAAGGTCGCATCAGATGACAACATGGCAGATCCGCTGACGAAAGCTATTCCTCAGTAAAAGTTTGAGCGACATGTACATAGTTCAGGTATTAGATGCTTGAGTGACTAGCTATAGGCTAAGTGGGAGATTGTTGGACAGTTATGACCCATAGCGTCACAGTTTGTAAAAAACATTATGTTTTTGTACAAAATTAACTATGTTGTAATGAAATTTTCTTTTACCGATTTGTATTTATTTACTTTGATATACAAATGGTAGAAGTCCTTATGATTAGTTCCGGATTGAAATGACATGAGACAGTATCAATCCATAAAGGTTTGATCATTAAATATCCCTAGTCGTAGTATTATCGAGACTGGATACCGATAATGCGGAATAGACTAGTATTGCACTTGTGCGCGTTGTGAGGGCATAACGGCATAGTTCTCATATGTTTAAGTATAGGATGCTTATGCAAGTGCGATAAGAGGTTGTGTTTTTCCGATGGTACGGAAAACAGCTTCGCTCTGGATAGACCCCGCGGAATCCCATTGGTAGTATGTATATGTGTCTATGGGAGTCCGCTTCAGGGTATGTGTATTTGGTCTTAACCTGAGACTTGCATCGCTAGTACTTGCGACAATTGGTAAACTTTGGTTTTGGTCATCCAGGGCTTTAACAGGTTCTGTCTACGCCTCTACTGGGTTTATTGGGAATCGTAGTGTTTTGGATGTGATGTCAAGACGGAAGTATCACTTCAGACATATGGAGATGATAATCACACAAGGATTCAGAACTGGTTCTCTATTGTGTTGCAACCATCGGGATTTTATGACAAGGTCAGGATTATCCAATTAAAAGAGACTAGTTACTTGATATCCGATATGTGTTTCGTACGGGGCAGACACTATTCCAGCCCCAGGCCTTGCATGTGACATCTGATACTGGATCGCAATACATAATACTACGGTATATTACGCCTGTTATAGATCGTCTATTCCATTAAGAATTTTTCTGGAGAATTGGGTAGGCATGATGCTTTGCTAGAAGCCAACCTTGTCTTGTAAATCGGTAAAAACGTAGTACGAAGTACGTACGTGTTCAGATAGTTCGACGACCGTATTTACTGCCAACATATCCAGAGATCTCTTGGATCGCTTCCTGAAGATTCATCGATGACGTATGATTCGAATTTAATTAATCTGGAATTAATTACGGAGAGACTTTATCTTGGATAAAGTGCTATTTGAAGAGAGAAAGATTAATTTGGAATTAATCGATAAAATAATATATTCGATATATTATTCGGAATTAGATTTCAACGCGGAATTAAAATTAGATTTTAATTCAGGCAAACGAGTTAATTTAGAATTAATTCGTTAGCGACGTGAATAGTAATTTTACTAGGCATAATTATTTAATTAAATTCGATTTAATTACGTCGCGACGGAAGTTTATTAATTCGGAATTAGCGAACCCGAGCCCAAGAGTGTTTGCGGGCCCACTCGTATTTGGAATCATGTGGGGCCCACATGTCACATCAACCATCACATCACTTGTCACCTTTATTCACTTTTTTGTGATGGGTCTAGGTGAGTTGGTGAAAGTGTGTAAAACACTCTAAAGTCAAAGCACATGTGTGAGATATACCAAATCCAATTTTTGGTATATGATTTTATTGTTTTTGAAACAAATACACACAAGCTCATTTCTCTCTCTCCCTTGGCGGAATGCAATGCATGGTTTTCTCCTCTCCATTTTCTTTCATCTTCAACAAAATTTGAAAAGAAAAACTTGTAGAATTTTGTTACATTAATTCTCTAAGGCTAGCACCTTCAAGGAATCTTCAAGAGGTGATAGGGAAACCTATTCAAGAGCTTGGAAAGTTAAGGAAAAGCTTGGAGCTTCTACTTCCACCTTGGCCGAATTCAACAACACTCTTGGAGCAAAATTTTTGTTGATCAACGCATCCATAAACCGTTCAATGTAAGTGTGTTTCCGCCACTCTTCTTTGTTATTCATTCATGATTTTATGCTTATTTGATCTTGGGATTAAACCTAGAAACCCAACAGTTTTGTAATACTCGTTGTCGTTCTTTAGGAATGGTATCTGATAACCGCGAAGATAAGATTAATTTCATTAGGGATGGCTTGAGTAAGGAGTCTTTGGATGACATATCTAAAACTCTTGAGACGCATCTCAGTGGATATGTGTATCATGAAATTCGTGTGTTATATGCATAATTCCAAAAGGAAAGACAACAGTTAATTCTCGGGAATCTAACTCAAAAAGACCCTGTTTGCCAATTTGTAAGAAAATTAGATGGGAAGCTTGTCCCTGACGCATAGACGTCAATCAAGCCGCTAAGTTTCTTGTACATATTATATCTCTTTATCTTTTCCTAAAAATTGTGATTTGTTTTATTGTTTCCTTTTATTTTCTCCGACAGGATCCAGACCCTATTGACTATCACGATTTATTTTACTATTTAACTAATAATTGTCATTTGGCAGGTACTTGTGCTGTTATTTTTACTCATCCTTTTCAGGTGTTATAAATTCAACTCATTATTGCACTTTTGAAGACATCGAGAGTAAAACATGGAAGCCACTTCAAGAAGACGGGTTGAAAACATATGTGTGTTTTGCGGTACTAGTGTTGGTGTTAAACCACAATAAGTAGAAGCAGCACAAGAATTGGGTCGAGTCTTAGCTGTAAGGAATATGAACTTAGTATATGGCGGATGTAATCTTGGACTTATGGGGATCGTTTCAAAGGTCGTACAAGAAGGAGGCAGTCAGTCTTGGGAATCATTCCAAAACCTTTGGCAGAGGCAAATCTTATTGGACCATCAAACGGAGAAGAACTAATTGTGCCAGTATGTTTGAACGATTGGTAGAAATGATTAACCGTGCTGATGCTTTCATTGCTTTGCCAGGTGGTTTGGGTAAATTGGAGGAAATTTTTACAGTGTTATCTTGGGCAAACTTGAACATACACCAGAAACCACTAGGACTATACAATGTTGAGGGATTTTATGATTTTCTTTGTGTATTTCTTGATGATGCTCGAAGAAATGGGTTCAGAACAAAACCTATGAAAGAACTCCTCTTTACTGCATACACCAGAAACCACTAGGACTGTACAATGTTGAGGGATTTTATGATTTTATGTGTGTATTTCTTGACGATGCTTGAAGAAATGGGTTCGGAACAAAACCTATGAAAGAACTCCTCTTTACTGCCAGAACTGCTCCGGATCTAATTGACCAAATCTTATTATATGAACTACAAATTAACCCTATCATTTCAAAGATAAATTGGTCAGAGAACGATCGTGGTAAGAGGCGTCGGATTAATCTGGATCTTAACTTTTAATTTCCTGTAGAATTACAGCTAACCAGGTACTAATTTCTAAACTCTTCTCCTACTGTTTAAGACATTGGGATCAATGTCTTATTTAGGTTTGGGAGAAGGAATTAATTGATTAGTATCTTATTTTTAGTTGTGTGTTAGAACCACTAGGACTGTACAATGTTGAGGGATTTTATGATTTTCTTTGTGTATTCCTTGATGATGCTCGGAGAAATGGGTTCGGAACAAAACCTATGAAAGAATTCCTCTTTACTGCAAGAACTGTTCCGGATCTAATTGACCAAATCTTAGCCTATGAACCACAAATTGACCTTATCATTTCAAAGATAAATTGGTCAGAGAACGATCGTGGTAAGAGGCGTCGGATTAATCTAGATCTTAATTTTTAATTTCCTGTAGAATTTCAGCTACCAGGTCTAATTTCTAAACTCTTCTTCTATTGTTTAAGACATTGGGGACAATGTCTTATTTAGGTTTGGGAGAGGGAATTAATTGATTAGTATCTTATTTTTAGTTGTGTGTTGTTCTTATTTTTAGTCCAAAATTTTTCGAAAAATATATAAAAAAAAATAGAAAAATTTTCAAAAATTACAAAAATATTTTGCGTTTTTGTGTTTTTTGACTAAAAACGGTGAACTTAGTAAGAGATAGCTATGTAAGGAGTTTCTAATCCTGAGACGTATTTCAATCCATTTTTCGAAATAAGTTAACTTTTGCTTATTTCATTTTGAATTATTTAATTTGTAAATTCTCCATAAAACTGACTAAAATGGATCTTTATATGCTCGGTTGGCAGCTTTTTTCTACATGTATAGTAACATACGGACATGAGCTGTAATTGAAAAGTTTGTAATATTCCGTACTCTTGTTTAATTGGAGGAAGCATCTCAAAAAGTGATGAAGTAAAAAAAAAAACACATCTGAGATCCGAGTTAGTAAGTCTATAAGGGTGTTTTAACACCTAGTGCCCTAAAACTAACTGGTTTGGGAGTCACTGGTCCAAAGCTCGCTACATGGATCAAGGATGTTGCAAAAATATATATATATGAAGTCTGAGTAATTAAGTCCGTAGGGGTATCTTAACACTTGGTGCCCTAAAGCCAACTGGTTTGGGAGCCACGACCCAACACTCGCTACATAGACGGAAGGTATTGTATATAAATAAAATTTCAAAATTCAAAAATCAAAGAAAAAAATCAGAAAAATTAATCCATTACTATAAAAAGGTGTGAATTCTGATAAAATTTTAGGACAAAAATATTACTCTCTTATCAACTACACCTGTGACTGTTGTGGGCAAAAATGAGTTGATTAATATTTTATTGGCTGTGCATATGGAGAATGGTAAATATAATCGGAGAATTTACTTATTCGGTAATTTAGAAAGAAACAAAACAACTAGTAACTTGAAGTTGAAGTTTCACCTTAGTAGTCACTGACTTCTTTATTCTCTTTTCGCTTGTCTTTTTATTTTTATGTACATTAGTTTTATAACATTTTTACTTTTGTAAAATGTTTGTGGGTATCATTGCTGTAAACCCTCATGAGGCTACAACTCGTCCACTAGGGACACCTAGGCTTGTTGCATATTCTAAATGCAACAGTGATCCCTACGAAAGTGGCTTAGATGTCTCTATTTTATGTTTTGCTCGGGACTAGCAAAATGTTAGGTTTGGGGGTGTGATGAGTGGTAAATGTATCACTATTTCCCACATATTTAACCTAATATTTTGTATAGATTCTTGAGTTTTGTGAATATTTTGATGTGTTTTGTATTATTTTGTAGATAAATGAAGTTTCAGGACATTCTGGAGGTGATTTGGAGCAAAACAGGAAAAATTTGGAAAAAAGACATTTTCGTAATTTGTGCGCGTCGCGACTCCTAATGTGCACCGAGTACATGCTAACATGCGCCGGGTCAACAAGTCAGAATATGAAAAGTTATTCTTTGCTAACGTGCGCCGTGCCACGTGTCACTCCACGTGTCAGCCTCGTCATCATCCACATCAGCAGTTGACCGAGTCAAAGTGCCATATCATCCCCACATCATCATCAACCAATCACAATATGCCACGTGTCACAATCCTAAGGTGCCGACAATCACTTTCGCCACGTGTCTCCATGTCAGCGCTACGTGTCTCCACGTCAGCACAATAATTGGGTTGTTAGCCGCCTTGCCATGTGTCATCTTATCCCTTATCCAGAATCGCCACGTGTCAAGCTCACAACATGCCACGCCAAAAGTACGGGCGTTGCGACGCCCAAAAGTTGGGCGTCACGACTATAGGAGGTCACCGAGGCCTATAAATTGAGCTCGAGATTTCAGTTTTAGATATACCATTCTCTCTAAATTCTCTGATGTAAATAGAGAGTTCTCTTCTTAGTTTCTTTAAGTTTCAGTTTTGTAATTAATTTTTAATTACGTTCTGTAATAATAACTTACTTTCTTTACTTTTTCAGTTTTTTATTATTCAACTATGATGAGGTAACTTCCCTCTGCTAGGGTGAAAGGTAATTCTTTTACTATTGCTATTTAGATTAATCTCCCGTAATTATAATGTATTCACTATTTAAAATTTGACTTAATAAGGATACCACTATATTGGCCGGTTGGTAATTCATTTAAATCTGGTTAAACCTGACTAAGTAAGGATACCGCCAGATTGGTCGGTTGGTAATTAAATTTTCTTACCGCCTATATGGCAGGTTTATTTTGGTTCCGCCTATATGGCTGGATTATGGACAAATATTGTTACCGTCTTAATGGCTGGTTGGACTTAATTTGTCTTAATCAGGTTACCGCCTATATGGCTGGTTGGTAAATTATCACAAGTTTATATGTTATATTATGGGAGATATCTAAAATAGTAGTAGTAAAAGTAATTCATTTACCTTAGCATTTTATTTTATTTTTACTTTTCAGTATTTATTTTACAGCATTTACTTTTCAGCAATTTTACTTTATGTCTTTTATTTTAAAGTTTTCATTAGCCCTAGTTATGTGCTGTAACTAAGTTAGATATATGGGGTTGTGATGAATTCTAATATTACCGGTTTATAAGGGGTTAAATTATAGTTTGGGTAATATAAAGATTTATTTATTGAGTCTTAATCTTAATGCTTTTTATTAACTGGCCATTAATAAAATTGATTAGGTAAACTTAAAATGAACTTGGAAAATGGATTTTAGGTTAAAGACCTTAGACTCAATAGCCCACGATCTTCCTTAAGGATAGATAACCCTTTAATAGATTTCCTTACAGGATAGGAATATACCTGTCGGGCGGAGGTAGCCATAATTGGAACTTAATCTTAATGAATCCAGATAATTTGGTTGACATAGACCTATGATTCAATTATGTTATACTGGGTATTTGTAATTGACCATCGGAAGAGGCTTTTACATAATTTGGTGTTCTAAGTTAATAAATCAATATATTACCCAACTTTATGATAACCACTTCATCTTTTAATAGATATTAGGAAGATTCACAACCTTGGATAGTTTCTTAATATTGAACTTTTCAAAACCTACTTTCGCGCAATTTAATTTACTTGTTTTTAAGTTTAAAATCAATCACCATCAATTAATCAATCTGTTAGATACTAGTAATCATTTGATCTCATAAAATTAATAGATTAGGTATTAAGTCCTCGTGGGATCGATACTTTTTATACTACTTGAACGATACGTACGCTTGCGTTATACGCGTGTGTAAGCACCGGTCAATATATGTCATCATGAGAAATCTTTGGCCGTTTAGTTTTAGGTTTCCCAACCTTAAATATTTCAGTACTTAGCAGTGACCTATGTGTTAACGGTTTTTTTCACATACAAGTTATTTTCTGAGTTTCATGTGCATATAGTTAATCCATTTTTACCAATAATAACCAAATTGCTATTAAAAGAAACTGAATAACCATCATCCAAAAGTTTAGAAACAGAAATCAAAATCATGGAATAAATAACACATTTTTCAAATTCAAATAACTATTAATTGTGAAATTTAAACTAGAAACTCCCACTGCTCTTGCTGAAACGGCATCCACTGTCCCAATCCTCATGGTGTATTCACCTTCAGCAAGGTCCCTCCATGAGTCAAGTAGCTGCAAAGAAGAACAAACATGGTTAGTGGCTCCAAAGCCAACAATCCAGGAGGATTTATCATCCTCCACTAATAGAGTTTCGATAACGAGTAAATCATATTTACCTGTTTCATTTTTCTCTTTCAACTCAGAAGGTATTTAAGACAATTCTTTTTCTAATGCCTATTCTTGTTGCAGTGGAAATATTTTCCTTTGGGGTTGGCATCATTGGGGCCTTTCTTGTTCTTTTTCTTCATGGGCTTCCCCTTAGCCTTCCCAGTGCTTTTCTTCTTCATCTTTGCATATTTAGAAGACTCGGTAACATTTAATTCAGCACCGGAATTACGAGGATCCACAAGCATGGACTCATAATGAGTGTGCTTATTAAGCAGTTGGGTCAAAGTAAAAGTCAACTTGTTCATAACATAGTTGCTTTTAAACTGCAGGAAACTCTTCAGAAGAGTTTCCATAATCATGGTCACCTGGCTACGCTTGTCAATACGAGCTCCATGGGTTTCAGCAGTGTTGAGATAGGTCATCATCCCCAAGACGTGCTCTCGGGCTGATGTGCCATCATTCATCCTAGTAGTCATCGCTGAGACCATGGCCTCATAGTGTTGACGCTCCAAAGGCTGCCCAAACATGCCCTGCAATGACTCCATCATCTGAGATACTAGAGCCATAAGTTCATGCTTTGCAGCAAGAACCTCAGACATCCTTGCTAGCAAGTAGTAGCAGGCTTTCTCATTTGCTGCGACCTATTTCTGGTAGGTATCGCACAAAGCTTAGCCAGCATTTTTGGCCGGTTCGAGAGGACTCTCCTCCGTTAGGATAAATTTTAGGTCTTCACAGACCAGGATAGCGTTCATGTTACTTTTCCACTAAACATAGTTTTCTCCCGTTAGTTTATCTTTTAAGAGTATGGAAATAATTGGAGAAACCATGGATGAAAAATAAAATAAACATGCATTTAACAATCATTCATCGCATATTAAAATCATCAAATAATTTTGGCACAAAATTAAACATGATACATGAACATGAATAATGAATTAGAAACCTAAGAGAATTAATATGCCGCAGAAATCCATCATCCCACAAGTAAGTGCCGCCGTAGGGTAGTCAAGTACTTGCATGATAGATTGAGAAAATCTCAGTTGATTTAATATACGCGGGAATAACGCTTATTCATATATTAAATAACTACCGTTTCATTCGATTAAGAAATTTATTAACATTTAATTATTCCTTTGTGAGTGTGACCTGCCGTTTCAGGATTTTTGAACTTAACGAGTGAAGTACCGCCATAGGGTAGGTCAGTTCACAAGATAAATCTAGAATCCCTATTGTAGGCACTGAATTTTTACATAAGGCCCGATGATGAGCCTCGTATGGAGGCACTACTCGATAAGTTGCGGAAGTCGCGGGAAACAGACATCGAAAGGGAAAATTCAAAAATAAGGACAACCTCAAATTTAATTCATTTGCTTAGCCTCGAGATCTGCTCGATTGGTACCTGTTTTAACTGTTAGACTTGGCCCAAAAATCCCCGCAACCCACATCAAGCCACACACCACCAACCCACACCACGGCCAAGCCCACCAAATCCCATCAAAAAATATCCAACACATTAAACACATGTTAAAATCCAAACATATCTCATTCCTAAATTAAATAAATCCCTTTCCTAAACTAAATAAATCACCTTCCTAAATTAAATAAATCCTTTCCTTATAACAAACTAATTAAATATTCCCCATCATGGCACAATCTTTGTTTCCTACTCATACAAGGAAAACCGTAACCCACTCTTATAAAAAGACACACAAACCAAACCCTTGACCCGGAGAGCTCATTCACGGCAATCATAAACCTAAAAACCCTCTCATTCCAGACAAGCCTTTACACACTTCCTTCTTCCCATAGAGACCGACTTCTGTAATCTTTCACGCACATCTCATACACAGCAACCCCACTCTCGTTCAAAGCTTCACGCAACAACCAAATAATCCACAAACCCTAAACATATCCTTTTCTAAGCCATATCTCTCACACGCCCAGCTCCCCACTCAAGCCAACCTACCTTCATGCATCTCACAAAGACGAACCCTAATAGCATCCTCTCTCAACTTGAAACCACATAACAACAATCAGAAACCCATAAGCAGTCTCACGAACACACTCTTCTCTCTACAAGAACCCTCTCTCGGCACTCATAAAAACCAGAACAGACCACGCAGTCCCATTCTCTCTCTACTCTTCACGCTCTCTCATCTCTCAACCATACACCCTTCACGCACTACCCTGCAAGCCGACCAAACAAAAAACAACAATTCTTTAAAGCCCTATAACTGAAGAAAACATCAACTGAGCCACTGACCAACACACAACAACAAACTTCATACCCTTTACACTCACACACTCACGAGAAGCAATAAAAGAAACCTTAAGTCTTCTATTTTACTTCTCGGTCATCTCTTCTTTTGACCACATTGGACACATCACACACTCACAAAGCCACAAACTAACCCTAAATTGATAAAATAAAAAAGCCTTTAAGCGTCCCATGTGAACCACACTAAGGTAAAGCCAAAGCCACTAATCACATTTATACGTGAAGGCCACAAACTGCCAAAAACGTTGCCTTCATTCAATATGCACAGACCTGGTTCACTTGAACAACACCCTCATTTGCCTAGCCAACAAAACGACACAACCCTCGACTACAAACCCTCTGCGTACGTAAAAAATAATTAACAAAATCACCAAAACAGTCCAAAACAGCCTAATCCTTACAGCAAAATAGCAGCCCCAAAAAAGCCCATTGACCACTGCAAAAACTGCCCCTGAAACAGTCCATCAACCACCAAAAACTGCAGCCCTAAACAACATTAAACCACTAAAAAATAGCACCCTAAAATAGTCCAAAAACAGAAGTAAAACAACAAAAATAGCAGCCCAAACAATGAGGCAACGAAGGAAAACATTGAATCAGTGAACCAGAAAAATTACGGAACATGAACCATTCCGACGGCCACGTAACACACTTCTAAGAGGCGACTTAAAAGGTAAGAGATGAGGGCACCCTTTTATTTACTCTCGTCCATCTTTTTTGATTATTTATTAGTATTTCTTCACATGCATATTATTGGTCCATGTATGTCATTATTATTGGATGAATGATTTTTGTGCTACCTCTCGCGGTATATCGGATGGAAATCTTGACGTAAATTCCGTAGCTGAATCCGAATGGATGGTAGTTTAGTCTATACTTGGGATACAACTTCACATACTGCTTGAGAAACGACACAGATTTCGTTTTTATTAAATCTTGTGTCCATCTATCATTTATTATTTCGCTATTTTCTTTCCGTATGCTAGTTATTTATGCCATGATAATGTAATGTGCATAGGCAAATCATGTTGGAAAAGGTCCTCCGTTTGAGGGATGAAAACCCTAAAGCTTACCTTTACCAAGATGCTTTTGCTGTGCCAGACATAGTATATTTGGTCGAACGTGAGATATGTTCAATCGGGCATTCGAGGTCCTATATAAATGTTGGCCATGGTCGCATCTCTTTCGTTTTTGTTATTTATTTTTTGCGTCGCATTACTTCACGTTTTTTTCAAGCAAGATTGCCTCTTTAGTTATTTCTTTCACGTTAAGAATTTAATTATCTCTCTTTATATTTACGCTTAGATAATTATCATTTATTTATATTTTTGTATTTATCTACTTAATGTGTTCATGAGATTGTGCACTTGCCTTTATTTCGTTTATTCCTATGTATGTAAACTTAGATATAGGTTATTCTTGCATGTGTATGTTGCGTAAACTTGGTTATATTATTACATAAATTCGTTCATTACAAGTGACATAAGTAAGGGACCATTCCGAACCCAACGGTTTGAGGTCTTCCCTTGCGAGGGGTGAGTGTGGCCTTAAATCATTTCCCAGTTCACGCTGGGTGGCGACTCCTTTATTTCTCCGATTTAGTCCCCCGTGGGCTACTCCGTAAGCCCGACTAGGCCGCGAGCCTGGAACAGCGTCGACAATTTCTGTGTCCTATACCTATCCTTTCGGAACCTAAACCTGATATTAACCCAAAATAGACACCATCAGTAGGGAGACGAAAGCAAAGCCGTCTCGAGGTGCCTTTTGAATCTCATGTTTTCGGACTAACAATGGAGATCGCGGGATATACTGTCGTATATCCTTCTCCTCCTCACTATTTTAAAATTAAGGTTTCTATTTATATAATATATAATATTTTATTTTAACTAGTGTGGATAAAATTATGGCGGCTAAATCATAATTGTCATTAACACTAGTTCAACATTAGTGACTTAACCAATTTTAACTCTTAAAATTTTATATCACTAATTTTCCATTAGTCTCTACTAATAGTATTACTCAATTAAACTAATTCAATTAGAGTGGTATTAGTGACCTATTATATTTTAACTCTTAAAATACTAGAACACTAATAGGTTTAAAATTTTAGAATCCTAAAAGGTCAAGATTTGTATTAAACTATTTAATTAATCTTAGTGCGTTATAAAATCCAATGGTACGTGTAATTGTATCCCGAGTGCAGACTATATTACCGTCCACTGGGATTTGGCTATGGAATTTATATATGGGTTTCCATCCTATATACTAATGGAATTTATTATACACTAATTAAGCCAAATATATTAGAATTCAAATTTTAAACTATAAATCCAATTAATTGATTTCCATGCATATCGTAATCTAATTTAAACATTTTAAATTACATAAAATCATATTTCATTTCTATAATGATAATTCATCTAAAACATGTTATGGCATGTAAATGCAAGAGTATGTACCCTAAGCTATATGACATGTTATTCAAACAATTCGAAATAAATATACATATACAATAAATTTATTTTGTATTGACCGGGCTCTTATTTTTCCTATATTAATCTAATTAGTATATCAAATTTATCAAGGTATCCTTTGGTCTTCAAATCTCGCTTAAAAGTGGTGTTGGCTCCTTTTGTGACTTCGGTGCTCTAAATTTCAATAATTGAAATTTTACAATGGAAAATAAAATTACAACAATTGTAAACAATGGTCTTATGGCCTTATATCCCAAAATCAAAACCAACTACAAAATAAGAGCCGGAAAAATTTAAGACCAATGCAAAATCCATTCATCACATGAAATAACAATAAACATTCATCACATTAATATTATTTTGTACCTACTCAAAAAACATGCATATCATATTTATAACTCATATAAAAATATAAAAAATAGAAACTTTAAATAAGAAAAAAAAAGGTTAAGAACACTTTTCAACCTCGCCCTCGATGCCAATTATAGGAAACACTTTCTAGTACAGCGAAAATGTCATAGGCACTCGAATCGGACTTGAATTTTTTTTTGCTCTTCCCTTTAAGTTGCCAATGTGACAAGCAGCAACACTGACATTTTATTTCTATTTCGGACAAAATTTCATCCCTGGAACACCCCCTGAAATAGTCCCCAAACAACCCCCGAACTGCAGTGAAATATTGGACTATATTGGAATCATTATACGCCCCGAACACACCCAAATAACCTCTGATTTGTGTGACCAGTGGAGATATTTTTGGTCTGATTTTTCACTCAAAAATCAGCCCTAACACAGCCCCAAAAATTCCCTAAATGTTTCCCAAAATTTCAGATTAAATAAAATTCAAACCGAGCCCCGAATCAATTATGTGTTGCATGACAATGAGGATAATTCACCCTCACTGCCGTATCATTGTATAGATGAATGGTGATGGATAATATTTTGTTCGACACCAAAGGAGTCTTCGTGCTATGTCTCACAACCAACGGAAACAAGTGTGGGCTTGACTCACACAATTCAATTCCTAAACTATTTAGAGATTTTATCACATTCAATTTATTTTTAATTTTCTTTCTTTTTAGTTTCTCAACCTTTGAGAGAATGAAGAAGATGGAGAAGATTAAGAAAGGTGGCTAGGGTTCCAAGTGAGTGATTCTTAAAGAAAAATCCAATTTTCCTTTTTATATTTAATATTTCCAATTTCCAAAATTGAAAAATCTTTTCCACTCTCCACCCTAGTAAATTCGGCTACCCCTCTATATGTACAATAATTTTATAACATCCAATATTACATAATTACCATCATAATGATAATTTAAATTTTCTCTTTTAGGGTTGTAACAACCAATTTAGGATGCTAATTTTCCAAAAACTCTTCTCCTCATTTTCCTTTAAAATTCAGCCAACACAAGGAATAATAGAAAATTTTGTAACATTAAGTACTCAATTCCATAATTAAAATGTATGTTACAAAATCAAAGAGTTACTACCTTTCTTAAAGGTTTATCTTCCAAATTTAATTTAAGGATTTCCAAAACCCAAATTTAGAATTCCAATATTAGCCTTCATTTAAATTATAATAAATATAATTTAACAATAAATAATAAATAATTATCATATAATCATTTATTATATTAACCATATATTAACTTTTAATATATAGTTCCAAGTGTGACAAATAATATTATTAATCATATTAATATATTTATACATATGTGAGTATATAATTGGACCATCCAATTATATTAAATCTGATATAGTAAATTGAGCTAGCACGGGGACCAACTGGACCTACTGTTCAGCTCCAATAATCTCGAAATATTTATTAAACTCTTAATTAAATATTCTGAATTATTAACTCCGAGTTATTCCACTAAAAACCCGAAGTTGCACTCTCATTGTCGCAGATAATATACTAAGCCGAACCAAGTCGGTGGCCATCAATATAATCACTATATATAGATTAACCCTTCACGAGTATCTCGTAATTAGAGTCGGGTCATAATATCTGTTATACCCTTCTAATTATTTTTACCTTAAGTACCATTGATTCTCTAATGATTGATTTATTAATAACCTTTATGAATTTTAATCTTTCTTTTCGTAATAGAAAGACTTGAGCGCTCAAATAGTTCAAGCACCGAATCAACCCTTAAGAAAGATACTCTTATACTTCTCACAAGAAGGAGTGAACTCCATGTCTATGTAAAATGTTCCCAGCTACATAACAGACCATGCCCCCAAAGTACGTAGCTATTGGTCGGTATTGCAACACCAACCTCACCCTTTGTAAATCAAGGGACATAACTTGCCATGCAGGAGTTCATAGTATGCTCAGGATTAAGATCACTCTATATATGACCATCTAATAGATCGAAATGACTTTCTTTGTTTAAAGGATATTATAAGAATATCATTTCGATCTAGATCCAGTCCTATATGATCACATCATACAATGTGCATTCATTCTCATGTTTCTACATAGACGATCCCGGATAAAGGTCGCCATACAAATATAGTATGGACCGCAACTATAGATAAACCAAAAATAAAATAATCACTTTGTTTGCTCTCTATGGACTAATTAAGATTACTAACTTCAGACTTAAATCCTCTTGTGCATGACACTTATACACTAGTCTGAAGGTACATAAGTAATCTACGGTATTCAAGAGAATTTATAATATGCAAAAATTAAACAAACACTTTGATAAATGAATAATGCATCGTTTTATTTCAAAACACATAAAACCATTTACATCACATGTAATCTAAAGCATACATACCAAAAGACGGAAATTCCCTCTCTAATTAACGATGAAAATTATTCCGTCACTAAATAGTGACGGAAAATTCTATATCTATTTAGAGAAGACGAAAATTCCATTTTTATTTAATGAAAGAAGTATTTCATAATTATCACCTTAATAATGATTTAATTACCTTCAATTATATTGTATTAATTATCTCATAATTATTACTAACTTGATTATCTCATAATCAAGATTTGATTATCTAATAATCAAATAATTGTAGAAAATATTAAGTTAAACTAATTTAAAATAATTTTCATTTGTGACAAAAATATTATTAATCTATTTAATAATATATAAATATAATGTGAGCATATTATTAGAAAATCTAATTATATTAGGTTTGTACAGTTAATCGAGCTAGCACGTGGACTAAATGGACCTACAGTTACGAGTCCCCAAAAATCCCGAACTATTAATTAAATTCTTTAATATATTATTATGAATTATTAACTTCACATTATTCCACTAAAAACTCGAAGTTGAACTCTCATAAAATATAAGCTGAACAACTTCAATATCCATCGATATAGTCATTGCGTATGGATATAGCCCATCACGAATATCTCATAAATAGAGCCAGGTCATAAGTTCGTTATACCCGTCTAAATATTTTGTCAAGCACCATTGATTCTTTATTGAACAATTAATTCATAACAATTATGAATATAAAAATTTCTATTCGTAATATGAAAGTTGAGCGTTCAAATTATTCAAGTCTTGAATCAACTCTTAAAAGAGATATTCTTCTTCTTCTCGAAAGAAGAAGTGGATTCCATATCTTTGTAAAATGTTCCCAGCTACACATAAAACCATATCCCCAAAATACGTAGTTATTAGTCGAGAATGCAACACCAACTTCACCGTAGTAAATCAAAGGACAAAGCCTGTCATGCAAGAGTTCATAATACACTCAGAATTAAGATCGTATCTATATATGACCATCTAGTAGATAAAATAAATTTCTTTGGTTAACAGATATTAAAAGAAATTCATATTTATCTGAGTCCAGTCCTATATGATCTCATCATACAAGGTGCCTTTATTCACATGTCACTACATGAACAATCTCGGATCAAGGTTGTCATACAAATATAGAATGGACCGTAGCTACAGATAAACCATAAAATAAAGTACCCTCTTTGCTTGCTCTCTATGGACTATTTAGATTTCTAATTTCAGACATAAATCTTATTGTGCATCAAACATACACTAAATCTGAAAATACTAGAGTAATCAAGGTAAACAAAATAATTGAACAATATGCGATATAAATCAAATAATTTTGATAAATGAATAATGTATTTATTATTATTACAATAATCAATCCTGTTTATAATATATGAAGCTCTATGACATATATCCTAAAAATCTCCCACTTGAACTAGAGCAAATGGAACATGTCATGTAGTCTGAAACCCTTTAGGTGACCTTCAAACACTTTAGCCGATAAGGTCTTTGTAAATGGATCAGCCAGGTTATCTGCGGATGGAATCTACATGACATCGACATCTCCTATCGACACTATCTCCCTGATGAGGTGATATTTCCTCTCAATATATTTACCCCTCTTGTGGCTTCTCTGTTCTTTGGAATTTGCCATTGCACCACTATTATCATAATAAAGTGTGAGTGGTTTGTCCATATCTGGAATAAATTCTAGATCTTCCAAGAACATATGGAGCTAGACTACTTCCTTAACTACTTCACAAGCTTCTACATATTCAGCCTCCATGGTGGAGTCAGTAATACAAGATTGCTTTATGCTCCTCCATACTATAGCCCCACCACCTAGGGTGAACACTGGTCTAGATATTGATTTCCTAGAATCGACATCCGTATGAAAATCAGAGTCAGTATATCCTCTCAGGATCATATCTTGATTAGAATATACAAACATATAAATTCTCGTTCTCTTAAAATACTTGAGAATATATTTCACCGCCACCCAATGATTGAATCCTGGGTTGGATTGAAATCTGCTGACTATTTCTACTACAAAATAGATGTCCGGTCTTGTGCATAACATAACATATATAAGACTTCCAACTGCTGAAGCATATGATATATGTCTCATCTCCTCAACTCCTTGAGGTGTCTTAGGAGATTGTTCCTTAGATAAATGAATTCCATGCCTGAAAGGTAAATTACCTTTCTTGGAATTCTGCATTCCAAATCGTATAAGAATCTTGTCGATATAGGTTGTTTGAGACATTGCTAACAGTCATTTCTTACTACCTCGAATGATCTGGATCCCAAGTACATAACTTGCCTCTCCCAAATATTTCATTTGGAATTGGTTAGCTAGCGAGATTTTCTCATTCCGATAATATCTTTACATCATTCTTAATAAGTAAAATATTATTCGACATATAATATAAGGAAAACCAACTTACCATCAATGATGCACTTATAGACACAAGGCTCGTCAATTTTCTGCTCAAAGTTATAAGACTTGATCGTAGTATCAAATCTTATGTTCCAAGATCTAGATGCTTACTTAAGCCCATAAATGGGCATTTGCAACATGCAAACTTTTTTCTCCTAACCTTGGGTTATGAGCTATATAGATATTCTCATCAAGATTCTCATTCAAGAGTGTAGTCTTGATGTCCATTTTCCAAATCTCACAGTCATAATATACGGTAATGGAAAGAAAAATCCGGATGGATTTTAGCATGACTACTAGCGAGAAATTCTTTTCTTATCAACTCCCTCTTTTGGGGTATAACCTTTTGCCACTAGCTTAGACTTGAAAGTCTGTACTTTTCCATATATTCCTATTTTTCTCTTGTAGATCCACTAGCAACCTATAGTTTTTTACTCTATCAAGTTAGTCTACAAGCTCCCAGAGCGAGTTAGAGTACATAGACTCCATTTCAAGGTTCGTGGCTTTGAGCCATTCCTCTTTATCAGTATTTTCCATTGCATTATGATAGGTCAATTGATTATCTATACCATCACAAGATGCAACAACTTGCACCTCACCATTTCCTAGATAACGTTGAGGTTGTCTCACAACCTTCCCAATACGTCTAGGTGGTACGGTATCCTGATAAACTTGCATCTGACTGTCATATGTCAAAGGTTTTATGTCTTTGTCAATATTTGACAGTGGTGTACTGGTCGTACCAGCCTGTAACTCCTCAATATAAATTTTACTTCGAGTTTTAAACTCTCTCATATAGTATTACTCAAGAAATGTAGCATTTATCAATAAAAATACTTTATTATCTTCTGGATTATAAAAGTATCCACCCCTAGTTTCCTTTGGATAGCCTACAAATAGGCACACCTGTGAACGTGGTTCCAACTTAGTAGCCTTGTTCTTTAGTACATGTGCTGGACACCCCCATATGCAGAAAATATCGTAAACTAGCTTTACGACTATTCCATAACTCTAAGGGAGTCTTAGGAACAGACTTAGAAGAAACTACATTCAGGATATACATTGCTATTTCCAATGCATACCCTCAGAATGAACTAGGTAGAGTGCTATAACAAAACATTGATCTTATTATGTCTAGTATGGTCCGATTTCACCTTTCTGTAACACCGTTTTATTGCGGTATTCTAGGTACTGTGAACTGTGAAATAATTCCATGCTCAACTAAGAATTCCTCGAAATCTCTATCAAGGTATTCTCCTCCATAATCTGATTGTAGAATTTTGATGCTTTTACCTAACTGGTTATCAAATTCAGCACGATACTCTTTGAACTTTTCAAATGTATCTGACTTGTGCTATATTAGGTAAACATACCTATATCTGGAATAATCGTCAATAAAAGTGACAAAGTTTTCATAACCACATCGGGATTTTACATTCATTGGCCCGCAAACGTCAGAATGTATTAGCTCAAATATTTCTTTAGCTTTTATCCCTTTTTTCAGTAAAAGCTCTCTTGGTCATTTTTCATTCTAGACATGATTCACATACATGTAAAGTACTAAGTTCTAACTGATTTAAAACTCCATTCTTAATTAGTTTATCTATCTAGTAAAGGGTAATAAGACCAAGTCTAAGTTGCCATAGATATGTGTCATCATGAGAAATCTTTTTCCGTTTGGTTTTAGATATTTCAATCTTAAATATTTCAGTATTAAATAATGATCCATGCATTAATGGCCTTAATACATATAGATTATTCTTGGATTTTCCTGTGTAAATTGTTAATCTATTTCTATTAATAATAACTTATTTATTTTCGAATGAAACAGGAAAACCACATTCCATAAGTTTTGTTACCGAAATCAAATTCCTGTAAAAACCAGGAATATAAAGCACACCATTCAAACACAAATAACTTTTATTAAAATTCAAATTGAAAACTCCCACTGCTCTAGCTAAAACAGCATCCTCTGTCCCAACTCTCATGGTAAAGCTACCTTCAGCAAGGTCCTTCCATGAATCAAGTAGCTGCAAAGAACAACAAACATGGTCGTGGCACCAGAATCAACAATCCAAGTGGATATATCATCGTCCATTAAAAGAGATCAATATCAAGTAAATCGTATTTACTTATATTCTTCTTCTCTTTAAGCTCAGTTAGGAATTTCAGACAATCTTTTTTCCAATTCCCTTATTGTTCACAATGAAAATATTTTCCTTTAGTATTGGAACCTTTAGAGCATTTGTTTTTCATTTTATTAATTTTTCTTTATCCTTTCAATTCCTTTCTTCCTATTCTTTACAGATTTAGAAGATTCGGTAATATTTGCCTTAGCATTAGACCTACGAGGACCCATCATGAAGAACTTGTAATTGGTGTGCTTATTTAACAGTTCAGTGAAGATAAAAGTCAACTTTTTTATAGAACAATTACTTTTAAACTGTAGGAAACTCTTTGGAAGTGTTTACATTATCATGGTCACCTGTCTTTGCACATTGATACATTCACCATGGGTTTTAGCCATATTTAGATGAGACATCATCGTTAATACATGGTCTCAGACTGATATACTTTCTTTTATTCTAGTGGTCAATACCTATACTATTGTCTCATGTTGTTTCCGGTTTGAAGGTGTTAGTTTGTCCAAGATATGCCCAAAGATCCTAAATATTGATTCAAGTGTGAATTTACCAAAGAAAATTACGGAATACTTACATTGGTTGGTTGAAGTTCAAAACTTTTCCATGGATGTAGAATCTCCAAGCTTTTATTTTGAATTCCAAACTCAAGGGTGAGTTTCCCTATCACTTTCAAAGACTCCTTAAGTGCTAGCTTGGATGAAATTTTACAACAAAATTTCTAGAACAAAGAGGGAGAATTCGGCCAAGCCATGGAATGAGAGAGTGAATAGTGTTTTCTAAAAACATATCTCAAAAACTTATGTGATGTGTAATTAAATTCCAACAATTAAAGTTGCCAACCAATTCCATCACAAATAGTGACATGTGATGTAAGTGATGTGGGTCCCACCCAAATTTGAATTCCAAATTCAAATTGGCTTTATACAATACACTTTGGGCCCGGTTCGTTTAATCCGACTAAACGAATTTTCATCGTTAAATAATTAAATCCAATTTAATTAAATAATTATGCCTCGTAAAATTATTACGAAAGTCATTTACAAATTACTTCCAAATTATTCGTTCGCTTATATTAAAATCCAATTTTAATTTCGTATTGAAATCCAATTTCAATTAATATATCTGATATATTATTTTAGCCCAATTAAATAAATTAAATAGTAAAATCTAATTTAACTATTAAATGTACTTTGCCGATTATTCCAAATTAATCGCTTTCTCACTTCTAAATGATTTAATCCCAGATAAATTCTCACCGTAATTAATCCCAAATTAATTTTCTCTCTCGTAATTAATCCTAGATTAACTCTGTTCGAGTCAAATGTCATCGGTGAATATTTGGGAAGCGACTCAAGAGATCCCTGGATATGTTGGCAGTAAATACGATACGTGCGTGCCCCGTACCACGTTCTAATTGATTTACAAGACATGGTTGGCTTCTAGCAAAGTGTCGTGCCTACCCAAATTTCCAGAAATATTCAACGAGGAATATATAATCTGTTTAAGGCATAGTATACTATGTATTACGTATTACGATCTAGTATCGAATGTCACATGCTAGGCCTAGGGCTGGAATTGTGTCTGCCCTATACGAAGCATATATCAAATCACTAGAAACTAGTCTCTGTAATTGGATAATCATGACCTTGTCATATTATCCCAATAGCTGCAGTATTTAAGAGTACTAGTTTTGTATCATTGCGTGATCATTATCTATATATGACTGAAGTGATACTTCCATCTTGACATCACACCCAATACATTATGATTCTCAGCAAACCCAAAATAGGCGTACAAAGAACCTGTTAAAGCTTCGATGACCAAAACCAAAGCGTACTGATTATCACAAGTATTAGCGATGCAAGTCTCAAGTTAAGACCACATACACCTACCATGATTCGGATTCCCATAGACACAGTCATACTACCAATGGGATTCCGATGGGTCTATCCAGGGCGAAGGTGTTCCCGATCCAATGGCATACAGAACCTCCTATCACACTTGCATAAGTATCCAATACTTAAATATATAAGAACTATACCGTTAAGCTTCCATAACGTGCATAAGTGTAATACTAGTCTATTCCGCATTATTGATGTCCAGTCTCGATAATACTACGACTAGGGATATTTAATGATTAAAACCTTCAAGGATTAATATTGTCTCATATCTTACTAATCTGCTACTAATCATATAGACTTTTATCATTTATATATCCAAATAATCCAATGACAAAATGATAAAAGAGCAATTTCCTTTGTCACATAGTTAATTTGTACAAAAACACCATGTCTTTTACAAACAATGATGCCATGGGTAATAATTGTCCAATAATCTCCCACTTGTCCTATAGCCAATCACTCAAGTGTCCAACACCCGACCTATGTATGGGTCGCTCAAATTTTTACTGAAAAACAGATTTCCTCAGTGGATTTGTAAGGTTATCATCTGAAATGCTCTTTTCGATCTTGACATCGCCATAATGTATGATCTCATAAATCAAATGAAACCGTCAAAGTAAATAATTGGATCATTGATGAGACCACGACTCCTTAGCCTGTACTGTAACCCAGCTCAGCTGCTAACAAAACTACTCCTAATCCAATTAGGAATTTTATAGATCCAAAATGCTTCTTTTGTCGTCTCAGCCGCAACAATGTATTCCGCTTTTGTTGTTGAATCAACAACATTATCTTGCTTAGATTTCCAACTCACTGTTTTGTTGTTCAAATAAAATATGTACCCAAATTGTGACTTACAGTCGTCTTTATCGGTTTGGAAACTTGCATCGGTGAACCTAGTCACCTCAAGTTCTTCATCTCCATGAACTAAGAAGGCATCCTTAGTTCGTCTAATATACTCAAGGATGTTCTTAACATCAATCCAGTGACCATCACCTGGATCGGCCTAATTGTGACTCAATATGCTTAAAACGTATGAGACACCAGGTTGCGTACATATTAGTCAATGTATGAGATCTCAGAAAGTGCCAATAACTTTTAGATCTATTCCAGTAGATGCTTATTCATAGAATAAAGGTTGCCTCTCCAAAGTTTTCTATGAAGAATTTTAATGAAACCCAAGCTTTCACCGATTTTAGTATGGGAAAGTGATTGCTAAGAAGCAATGCATCATCAATATATAAAACAACAATGTTAGTGCGCTCCCACTAACCTTCTTATATACACAAGAATCATTATCATTTTGAATGAAATCATATGGTAATATGATCTCATCAAAATGTTGGTTCCAACAATGTAATGTTTGCTTCAATCCATAAATGGATCGATTTAACTTGCAAACCTTATTTGTATGTTTTGGCACGACAAAATCGTCAGACTGTTGCATATAAACATCCTCCAAAAGGTTTCCGTTAAGAAAAATGATTTTGACATCCATCTACCATATTTCATAATTGAAATATGCAGCATTAGAAAGCATTGTCCGAATGGATTTAATGGCAACAGATAAAAGGTTTCTTCGTAATCAACACCATGTTGATGACGATACCCTTTCGCTACAAACCTAGCTTTGTACGTTTGTATATTTCCATTCATGTCTATCTTCACCATGAAGACCCATTTTCTACCAATAGGCACAATGCCTTTTGGTACATCAACCAGTGTCCAAACTTGGTTGGTATACATAGAATCCATTTCGGACTTCGTGGCATCTTGCCATAAAGTGGAGTCAATACCTTATATCGCTTCCTCATACGTAGCTGGTTCATCTTCCTCAATAAGATTGATATTTACATGAGGTGAGATTAGAAACCCAAACCTTTAAGGTTATTTTCTGACTCTCTCTGACCTACGCGGTTCTTATGTATTAGAAGATTATGGAACAGTCTCATCCCTGATGAATTGTTCGAGTTCCATGAGGGGGTCGGTGCCACGAATAGTATCACTCTGATTTTAATCGACTTTTACTTTCCTCTCACTTACCACTGTATTTATGAATTCATTTTCAAGGAAAACTGCATGGAGAGCAGCAAATATTTTTATTCTCTTGTTAGGTATGGAAATAATATCCTCCAAAAGGTTTCCGTTAAGAAAAATGATTTTGACGTCCATCTATCATATTTCATAATTGAAATATGCAGCATTAGAAAGCATTATCCGAATGGATTTAATCATTGCAACAGATAAAAGGTTTCTTCGTAATCAACACCATGTTGATGACGATACCCTTTCACTACAAACCTAGCTTTGTACGTTTGTATGTTTCCATTCATGTCTGTCTTCACCATGAAGACCTATTTTCTACCAATAGGCACAATGCCTTTTGGTACATCAACCAGTGACCAAACTTGGTTGGTATACATGGAATCCATTTCGGACTTTATGACATCTTGCCATAAAGCGGAGTCGATACCTTATATCGCTTCCTTATACATAGCCGGTTCATCTTCCTCAATAAGATTGATATTTACATGAGGTGAGATCAGAAACCCAAACCTTTAAGGTTATTTTCTGACTTTCTCCGACCTACGCGATTCTTGTGTATTAGAAGATTATGGAACAGTCTCATCCCTGATGAACTGTTCGAGTTCCGTGAGGGGGTCAGTGCCACAAATAGTATCACTCTGATTTTAATCGAGTTTTACTTTCCTCCCATTTACCACTGCATTTATGATTCCATTTTAAGGAAAACTGCATGGAGAGCAATAAATATTTTTTTTTTCTCTTATGAGTTATGGAAATAATATCCTTTAGTTTCCCTAGGATAACCAATTACAAATAGGCATTTATCCGATTTGTGTAGTTTGGTACCATCCAAATGTTTAATGTATGCCCAACATTCCCAAATCTTCAAGAATAAGAAACCCGGTTTCTTTCCTGTCCTTATTTCATATGGAATCTATCCAACAGACTTTGACGGAACCTTATTCAAAATAAGTATTGCACTGTTCAATGCGTATCCCCAGAAGGAAATTGGTAGCTCAGTGAGACTCATCATTGACCTTACCATGTCCAACAAAGTTCGGTTTCTCCGTTTGGACACACCGTTCAATTGAGGTTCTGAGAGGATCCATTGTGAAAGAATACAATATTCTTTTAGGTAATCGAAAAACTCATTGCTCAAGTATTTTCCACCACGGTCAGACCGCAATGTTTTATACTTTTGCCAGTCTATTTTTCTACTTTGTGTCAAAACTCTTTGAATTTATGAAAAGTTTCCGACTTGTGTTTCATAAGATACACATAACCATAACACGATGTAACATCCGTAAAGGTTACAGAGTATTCATATGCATCTTTAGCCTGGCTAGACATGGGCCCGTATCGAGGGCTAACAGTTCGGTGGCATGTACACCTTTACTGCTAAAAGGCATTTTAGGCACTTTGCCTAATAAAAAGGATTTACAGACATCATATGAATTAGGATCAAATCTGTCCAAGTATCCATTCTTCGAAAGTGTGGATATACGAGTCTTTTAAATGTGTCTCAGACGACGATGCCACAGATAAGTTTCATCCGTGTTACTCAATTTGAGCCTTTTGTTTGTTATGTTATATGTTTGAGATTCATTTATATTCAAAATATGAAGACCATTATTAACATCCATAATACATACCAAAATGTTATCTTTATATACAAAACACATAGTGTTCCTGAATACAAAGGTATACCCACAATGGGTTAAACAAAATATAGATATGATGTTTATAGTCAAACTACATACAAAATAATAGTCACCTAATGTAATTACATGCCCCAAGGGCAGATACAAAACATAGGTCCCAACGGCCAAAACAGCGACTCTCGTCTCATTTTCGACTCATAGGTCGATCTCACTTGAAGCCAGTATCCTGCTAATCAATAGATCATGCACATCAGTACATATGTGAATACCACATCGATAATCAAAAATCTAATTTTTAAAACTAGTAGTGGACATGTTTATAACAAACATACCTGAAGCCGGAGCCTTGCCCGCCTTCACTTCCTCCAACTCCGCCTTATACATACGGTAGTCACGCTTCCAATGACCCATTTTGCCACAATATAGGCAGACGTCTTGGGATATGTCCTTAGTCTTCCCAGAAGACTGTGAAGATTTAGCCTTGCCCTTTTCTTTTTCCTCTTCACACCTTCAGAAGCCTTCGGCCAAGCCTTGGCTATCTGAAATGTCGAAGTAAGGTGCGCCTTGCGCTTCTTTCCTTCCGAAGCTCTGACTCTACTTCTTCAACATCACCATTAACTCTCCAAGATTTTTTTCTTGGTTCATCATGTTATAGTTCATAACAAACCCGCCCCAACAGTCGGGTAGAGACTGTAAGATCAAATCTATAGAAGTCTCAGCCTCAAAGGTTATGCCCAGCTGACCTAGCTATTCGATTTCAGCAATCATTTACGACACATAGTGCCTGACAGATGTACCCTCTGACATACGCGAGCAAAAAAGCTTCTTTTGCAATTCATATTTTTGAGATCTAAGGTGGGATCTGTGAAGATCCCTCTGTTGGACAATTATGACCCATAGCATCACTATTTGTAAAAGACATTGTGGTTTTTGTACAAATTAATTTTGTGACAATGGAAATTGCATTTTATCATTTTTGTGATTTGATTACTTTAATATATAAATGGTAAAAGTCCTTATGATTAGTTCCAGATTATAAGATATGGGACAGTATCATCCTTAACGGTTTAATCATTAAATGTCCCTAGTCGTAGTATTATCGAGACTGTACATCGATAATACATAATAGACTAGTATTGCACTTGTGCATGTTATGGAAGTGTAACGACATAGTTCTCATATATTTAAGTATTGGATACTTTTGCGAGTATGATAGGAGGTTGTGTGTTACCGATGGTACGGAAACAGCTTTGCTCTGGATAGACCCCTCGGAATCCCAATAGTAGTATGACTATGGGTCTATGGGAATCCGAATCAGGGTAGGTGTATTTGGTCTTAATCTGAGACTTAGATCGCTAGTACTTGCGACAATCAATATGTTTTAGTTTTGGTCTTCTGGGACTGTAACAGGTTCTGTGTACGCCTTTTCTCGATTTATTGAGATCGTAGTGTATTGGTGTGATGTCAAGAAGGAAGTATCACTTCAGTCATATGGAGATGATGATCACACATGGATATAGAACTGGTATTCTAATGAGTTGCAACTATCAGGATAATATGACAAGGTCATGATTACCCGATTAAAGAGACTAGTTGCTTGTGATCCGATATATGCTTCATACGGGACAGACACTATTCCAGCCCCGGCCTTGCATGTGACATCCGATACTAGATCGTAATACGTAATACTACATATACTACGCCTGACATAGATTATATATTCCTTAAGAATATTTCTGGAGAATTGGGTAGGCACGGTGCTTTGCTAGAAGACAACCATGTCTCGTAAATCGGTAAAAAAATAATAATACTAGATAGGTACGTGTTCGGATAGTCCGACGACCAGATTTACTACCAACTGTAACATCCCCGATCTGGGAGATGTTACTGGCATGGGATAGGAGTACTAACCCCATAAGCCTCTGACTAACTAGTTGTGTTCTGAACTATATAAATGCCATGTCACGCATGAAGACTATAACTAAATCATCATAGACTACTTTTACTACTCATAAATGCATATTTAGAAATGCTTCTTTTACAATATTTTAACAGACTCTTATAATGACTACCATAATACTAATGCATCCAAACAATTATCTTCGTATTTGACTCTTATGCTTTGTGACTCTGTACTGGTGGGCTCTAACCCTGGTGACTACATCAGTATCCATCCTCCCGAGCTTGTCCTCACGGAATCCCTACAAAACAAACTAAAACTTGTGGGGGGTTGGATTGCAATACAATCTAAGTGAGTGGAAAAAAAACGAAAACTGAAATAAAAGTCCTTTAACTTTAAAATCATACCTTTAGAAATATATTTTATAGAAACTTTATTTCTTTTTGAAATCTGTTCTGAAAATCTGTTTCTGAAAACTACTTGCTAATAATATGGGTTCTGAAATCTGAAAACTTTATACTGGAAATCTGAAATCCGAATACTTTCTATAAAAATATGATTTCCGAAAACTGGGTTTTAAAAGCTGAAAGCTGTGTAATGTACGTCTGAAAACTGAAAACTGATCTACGTCCAGGACCATAACTTTACTGGACGTCTCTCTGCACCCAGGACCATAACTCAACTGGGTGTACTCGATGCCCAGGACCATAACTCTACCGGGCATCTGAAATCAGGATTTCGGGACCCTGTAGCCCCTAGTCCTGCTCGAGGATCTGAGAGCGTCCCCTCAGTCCTCCACATGTGCACATGCGACTATAACCGTCAAATCCAGCTGTAATAGTTACATACTGGGGGTGAGGTTTTACCTCATGCCCCGAAAGAAGAACATAAAACATATTCTGGAAAACATGAAACTCTTACTAATCACCTTTCTCTTTAAAACTTCTCAAATTAACTAAATCTTGTTTTAAAAGCTTAAAACCGTAAATACCGTATCTTGAAAATCATTTCTTTTCTCAAAGCATAACTATGAATAACAATAACTAAAAAGAGTAGTTCTAACGCCCTAAAACGTTAAATGTAAGTTTGATAAAAACATTAAATGGAAATCAAGTAAAAGGAGAAGTGTCCACTCACTGGCTCGGAACTTGCTGGTGACGCCTTGCGATGGTGGTGGATTCGTATATCCTGAAGATAATCTAGAATTAGAAAAATTCATTAGTATCAAGGTTGCGAATTATCTCATTACTTAACAAAATATATTCGTCATTCATGATAACTCATCCTTTCTATGTTACTACCATTTTAGGATGGTCTAACAATTTTTACTACATTCGTTCAAGGATCTCTCAAGTTACTTCGCAAAACTCCATATTATGCCTTCTTTTCCAGAAACTTTCAGTGCAGTAACACTGACTTTGAAAATTTGGTACGCTAATCGGGGTTGAAATTGGGGCTGAAATTTTATTAAAATACTCACTTATATGTCTATTTTAGGATGGCTTTTACGGATTGTGGTTTCGATTTCTAAAACTCAAGTTATGGACAGAAGTTCAGGGGTTGTCCAACTGACAATCTGGACACTGGTATAACAGTTCGCCTCACTTCAAAAATTCGTTACGATCTCGGCTTAAGTCCAAAAATTCTAAATTTTGGATATGCTACTCCCTAATGTGTCTAGAGTACCCATAATTTTACAGAACTTGATTTCGACTTCTAGAACGCAAATTATAATTTTTCTTTACACCTTGTTCTGTTACCACAGAATTAGTAATTCACTGCAGTACGATCAAGTTTGAAAATTCGGTACGACTCCCTCTTAAGCCTAAAAATTCTGAAATTTGAATAGGTTATGTGGACTCATGTATAGTTCACTAAAATATTACGTTTTGGAAATCAGATGTCTAAACCTGAAGTTACAAGCATAAACGCAGAACGTGCTCAGGTTGTCCTGCAAACTGAGCTCGCTGCCTAAATTCATTCTCACTGCCTCCATAGCTTTCCTAATACACAATCCATCAAATTATCTCAACTCCACACATTCTAAAATACCATAATATTATCATTAACTACTCTTTTAATCACCATATTATCATTACTAAATAGTTCTCCAAACTTCCCAAATTCAATCATCCAACTCTACAACCCATTTCCTTACCTCCCTACTAACTAGTATTGTATACCCCATCTTTTACTCATTTTATCATACATCAATCCTTCAATTCAAATTCTAACCTATATCCCATATTCTATGATTCATACCCAAACTTACAAAATTGGGTTTATCTCATTTTCATCATTTCAAACAAGAAAATCATGCAATCACCCATGTCCTCAATACAACTACAATCATCAAATCATTACATTTATCATACAAATAAAAATTTGGGTCTTGGGTTTCTTACCTCTTTCTCTTGGTTTCTTCATCCTCCATGCTTCCAATGGATGCTCATTTTTTCTTCTTGCCTCCCCTTCTCCTTTCTTTTTTCTTCTTCTTCTTTCCTTCTTCTCCTTTCTTTCTTTTCTCCTTTTCCTCCTTTCTTCTTGGCAGTATCTCCATTTCCTTTCCAATTTCGTTTTTCATTTTTGTTTTGAAGATGGTAAATAGTGGCCCCTTATATAATGGGCTCATTAGATATTTTACAAATGGAAGAAATGTGTAGAAATTTGTGGAAAACTTGAGAAATTACCATTTAGACCCGAGACTACTATTCATCCAGGATTTGACTTGCGTTTTCGACATGGTTTTGTTCCGAATTTGGAAACATATTTAACGCAAAAGTTGTAGGTCTCGGTCTAAGCTTTCCGGTGATATAAAATTCATAAAAATCTGAGTTTGTATGAAAATGTTATGCCCAAAATACCATATATAGTACAAAAGGGCATAAGGTACAGTTTCTTCTCGGGACTTCGAGAAATTCACCGACCGTTCCTAAAGCCTTTTCATAACTGTATATGAGTCTCATCATGACTTATTTTACGTTCCTTTTGTTGGATAATATGACCCATAGCATCACTATTTGCACAGATCATTGTGTTGTTGTAGCAAATTAACTATGTAATAAGGAAATTGCACTCTCATCATTTGTGATTAGATCACCATAGATATATAAATGAAGAGAGGTCCCTATGATTAGTTCCTGGATTGAGATGATATGAGACAGTATCAGTCCATGAAGGATTAATCATTAAATATCCCTAGCCGTAGTATTATCGAGACTGGACATCGATAATGCGGAATAGGCTAGTATTGCACTTGTGCGCGTTGTGAGGGCACAACGGCATAGTTCTCATATATATAAGTGTTGGAGACTTATGCAAGTGCGATAGGAGGTCGTGTTTCACCGATGGTACGGGAAACAGCTTCGCTCTGGATAGACCCTTCGGAATCCCATTGGTATTTTGACTATGTGTCTATGGGAGGCCGAAATCGAGGTAGGTGTGTATAGTCTTAACCTGAGACTTGCATCGCTAATACTTACGATAATCGATAAACTTTGGTTTTGGTGGTTGGGGGCTCTGACCAGGTTCTGTGTACACCACTTCTGGGTTTATCAGAGAATCGTAGAGTATTGGGTGTGATGTCAAGACGGAAGTGTCACTTCAGTCATATTGGAGATGATGTCACGCAGGATACGGTATTAGTGCTCTTAAGTGATGCGCATCCAATCGTGATATTATGACCAGGTCATGAATATCCGATTATAGAGACTAGTTACCAGACATCCGATATTTGTTTCGGACGGGGTAGACACTTATCCAGCCCCAGCCCTAGCACGTGACTATCCGATACTGGGCCAATACGCACAATACATTTGTATACTACGCTTGATATAGATCTATATATCCTTTAATGGATATGTCCGGAGAATTGGGATGACTTGGTGCTTTGCTAGGAGTTGACCTTGTCTCGTAAATCGGTAGAACGTAGTACTTGGTACGTACGTGATTCGGATACTCCGACGACCGTATTTATAGCTAACTTATCCGGAGATCTCATGGGTCGTTTCCCGATAATGCACCGATGACGCATAACTCGCACTCATTAATAATCTGGGACTATACAGAAGAAAGAGAAAATAATCTAGGATTAATTACGGAGATATTTTATCTAGGATAAAATATCGTCTAGAGAGAGATAACGATTAATTTGGAATTAATCGGTAAATTAATATATTCGATATATTAAACGAAATTAGATTTCGACGCGGAATTAAAATTAGATTTTAATTCGGGCGAACGAATTAATTTAGAATTAATTCGTTAGCGACGTGAATAGTGAATTCGCTAGGCGTAATCATTTAATTACGACACGACGGAAAAATCGTTAATTTGGAATTGGCGAACCCGAGCCCGAGTGTGATTGCGAGCGCATTCGTATTTCGAATTCGAGTGCGGCGACGCAAGTCACATCAAGCGTCAAATCAATCGTCACATCAAGCGTCAAATCAAATGTCACTTTGAGTGATGTGATTGATTGATGTGATTGATTGATTGAAAAGACTTGAGACATGACTTAAAGTTGACATGACTTAAAGTTGATGTGAATAGTGTTTGGCTTTTAATGGTTTGATTTTTAAAAGGCAAATGAAATGCAAATGCAAGGGAAATTAAGTTAATTTAACACAAGTATATAAGATATATTTGTGATGCATTTCTTTTGTAACAAAAACACATTCCATCTCTCTCTTTTCTCTCATCTTGCTCATGCCCATTTGGGCAGAAAATACACTTACTGGTTTCATCAAAACCGTGAGATGTAGGGAGGCAATGAGTGATTTTCATTCGATGAAATCAAGTGCTAGCACACTTGTGAACATTGCGAAGGTGTTAGGGAGGTTCACCCATGAGCCGGGATCCGTCGGATGAAGCTCGGAGCTCCGTTTTCTCAGCTCAAAACTGAAAAATTGAAGAAGTGGACTGCTGCAGTAGGCGCACCAAGGCAGTGAGCTTTTGGCTTCGATTCGTCTTCAAATCGACTCAACCGATCGATGTGAGTATTCCGCTACCTCCGTTGATGTATTCACTCATTATTTCATGCATGGATTTGATCTTGGGACCTAATAAAAACTCAACACCTTTATCCCATACGCAATAATATCGAGATAGATAGTAGTAGTTACTACCGGTCGTTACAATTTCTCCCCCCTTTTAATAAGATTCGTCCTCGAATCCTCTTTTGGTGTTTAACTCGATGTTTTCATTATCTTCTTGTTTCTTTATTTTGCTAGCTACTTAAACCTTCTGTCTAAGTCTTCGTTCTATAATGGTCCTCTATTATTTCCTCTATTCTTTATACTCTTGTCTCTAAGATCTCTTCTTTATAGACCTTTACTCATGTCTTATGATTCCTTAATGTGAGAAAATTCTTAAGAGCTAGTTTCTCGGTTTCTATCGAGGATTTTAATAACTACTACCAATACCCAATATTTCCCTATTCCATTTGCTCATCTTTACCTTAGATTTATTTCCTACATTGGTTGTACCTCATCGATTCCTCTCTTCTAATCTTTTCCTTGAACTCCCTTATCCTATATCGACTAGTATAGACTTCCTTGGTCTATTCTGTCTTTCACACTTTGAGTTTTCTCTTTACATATTCATTACCACCTTAAGTTCTTGCTATTCCTTGATTACTATCCTATTTTAACCTAACAACTTCCTTCCCGTCTTCTTAAGTCTTTCTAGATCTTCTGCGAATTATATTTTTAATCTTTTCTTTTCTATTCTTCCGTCTTACGTCTCTCGACAACCGCTTATGTTAACTTACTTTGCCATTTCTGTGCTCTAATATAAATCTACCAAACCACCCATGACCCGTGGTTAAACCATCCCAAACCCGTAGTGGTTTGGTCTTCATAAGCTAGGGCTGGTTACCTTACGCAATTCCTCTTTAACTCTTTCTTAGTACTATTTTTATCAATACTTGCTTAATATATTCTCTTTTGTTTGTTATTACCCTTTGACTGTCTCACTTTCCATACTAGTATCACCATCTTGTTGGTAATAGGTCATATCTTCTTCCTTTACTTGAATTATGCTTAGCTATTACTTCTTCCCGTGTTACTTTATCTAATGTTTCCTCTAAACATTTATCACTTGAACTATTCTCTCTTTTTTGATTATCATCTACCCTTGTACTTGCTCCTGGAATATTTCAAGGTTGCACTTCTGTCCCATTTGTTATAGGTATTATTCAAGGGTTGGAGGATGGGGTTAATCTCAAACTCTTGGTGCCTTGATGATACTACACTCTTCCTCCGGATACTACTGTAATTCTTTTGTTATTTCCTTTATGAGACTCATTTTTTCTATGGTGGTTCCTTCCTTATTATAGTCCTTCATCTTTTACTCACTTACTTCTCTAAGAATTGTTTCTACTTGTTTAATACGAGTGTTTCTTACTTAATCTCGGATCTATATAATATTATCCTCCTGCAATCCTTATTCTTTTCATTCTTATGAGGTCCTCACTTATTTTCCCATGAATGATTTTCTGTAATCTTTGTTCCTTTAATTTTCCAATTCCTTGAAGGTTCCTTCCTTAATCTTAGTCTCTCAATTCCTTATTCTTTGACTCATACACTCCATTCTTCTTAAAATTCTCTTTTTTTCTTAATACTACGGGGTTTTTTTTATAAGTCTCTCACTATATCCCACAAATTTTTCTCAACATGGTGTTAAACCTCCTCTTTTCAAATTTCAAGTCTAAATCTCCCCAGGTTCGCTACCTAATTATCAATCCATCATGTGATTTTGTTAACCTTTTACTATTTTCCTTTGCAGGTTTCTACCTGCACTAAATTCTAGGATTCTACAACTATTGTTAATTTAATCGCTTCCTAGCTACTCCTCACAATGCTCACATCATTGTATGCTTTATTCCTTTCCTATACTTCTTGTCTCTTCCTTAAATACTTCAAATCTTATAAATTGATTCTCATATTTATCCATATGCTTTCCTACGAATCCTTACCAATTCCGCTTATCCATGATTCATACGATATCTGTCTTGCTTGATCTTGTGAACTATCTGAAATGTCTCCTCCTTTAAACTTTCAAGACTTCGTTGGTCTTTCTCCTAGGTGGATATTCCTGTCAAAATCTTCTTTATCCCTTAAATAGAACCCAATTGGTTTTCTCTCATGGTTATCTATACTAATGGAGACTATTCTTTCTTTGCTAATTCCTTCCTTCATATCTCGGAAAGTTTTATTATCCTTATGCTGGCACTTTATATCCTAATGGAGTACTTTGTTCATGTAGGATAGGTATGAGATAGATTCCAACGGGATAATTTCTTTAGCTGGTAACTCAAAAAATGAAGATCTGGGTGAGTCGGGCTTTATCTATCGATTTCCTTAGTTAGAGTATCTAACTATCGTCTCGATCACCGCTCATCTTATTTGACTATGGGTTAGGGTTCATAAATTTTAAAATATTTATACCTCTATGGCATCTAGCATCTATCTGAAGATTGTACGGTTGTCCATAGCTTTCTTACTTCTTTATTTTACAATGGTCCTTGATACTAAAGGGAATATTTCTACTGCTACGGGGTGGGTTAGAAAAATATGGTTCAATTCGGAGGGGTCTTTGAAAAAGAAGAGTATCTTCCAACACTCATCTTTACTACTAGTTTTACTATTGTCCTTTATTACTTAACTTCATGTCTCTTATTCATACTACTATGAATTCCGTCATCTCTTATCAGTCTCTATTCCTCCATCTCTATCTACCTCCATATCTTACTTCTGCTTCCCAAATTCCTAATCCTTGCTATAAGCTCCGGTTATGGGGCTCTACTTACGCTTTATGCTGCTGCTTTTGTCACCTCTAACTCTTCTTATCTTCACGGGTCCATCTCTGTATATTCTCATGGATTTCTACCTAACTTTAGGCTGACCTACTTCCCAAACTTCTGGGTAAACTCTCATTCGGTCTCTTACGGTTATCTATGTCTACAAGGTAGGCTCTATTAAGAAAACTCTCTGATCTGGTGCCACTGAAAAGTTTGAAGACTGGATAATTTAAAATTTATCTCTAACTATTCTTCGTTATTCGGGGAAATCTGTCTGCAGTAAGAAGATTTTGAAGACTAATGAATTTTTTTGGAAGGCTTTCTTGACTAGGAAGGGAATCTTAATTTTGCTAGGCAACTCTTATACTTGTTGGGGTTCTCGTTATTCTCTTGTTAATACTATAGGTTCTAGCGTTTTGTCTATTATCCTGATTCTATACCCTCTATCTTTTCTTACATCTCTTCTAGCCTCATTTTTCTCTTTCTACTCCTTTAGGTGGATATTTTAAGTTTTCCTATTTTATTCCCTCTCTATACGTTTCTATTTCTAACTAGTGCAATCATCTATGTATCTTTTCATTTAACTTTCATTTTTTTTTTCTATCTTTTCAACTTTCTTTGGAACTTATCATCTAGTTATTTAGTCTTTTTCTGAATTTTGGAGAATAGTCTCAGATGACTACGGAGTAATCCCTAACTAGAGTGAGGAAAAAGGAATTTTAGTAGCTGGGAAATATTTACTAACCTGTCTGTGGAGCTTGAGGACGTACTCGAGGATCGGATACTGGAGAGGTAGTGCCTTATATACGGGTATCCCAGACATACTACGTATACAAGACCCGAGCACTCTACCCACTACAGTCACTGACTCCATAGACCATGCTCTGATACCATATTTGTAACATCCCCGATCTGGGAGAAGTTACCGGCAGGGGATAAGAGTACTAACCCCATAAGCCTCTGACTAACTAGCTGTGTTCTGAACTATATAAATTCCATGTCACGAAGGAAGACTATAACTAAATCATCATAGACTACTTTTACTACTCATAAATGCATATTTAGAAATGCTTCTTTTACAATATTTTAACAGACTCTTATAATGACTACCATAATACTAATGCATTCAAACAATTATCTTCGTATTTGACTCTTATGCTTTGTGACTCTGTACTGGTGGGCTCTAACCCTGGTGACTCCATCAGTATCCATCCTCCCGAGCTTGTCCTCCCGGAATCCATACAAAACAAACTAAAACTGTTTGGGGGTTAGATTGCTATACAATCTAAGTGAGTGGAAAAAAAAATGAAAACTGAAATAAAAGTCCTTGAACTTTAAAATCATACTTTTAGAAATATTTTTTATATAAACTTTATTTGTTTTTGAAATCTGTTCTGAAAATCTGTTTCTAAAAACTACTTGCTAATAATATGGGTTCTGAAATCTGAAAACTTTATACTGGAAATCTGAAATCCGAATACTTTCTATAAAAATATGATTTCCGAAAACTGGGTTTTAAAATCTGAAAAGCCGTGTACTGTACATCTGAAAACTGAAAACTGCTCTACGTCTAGGACCATAACTCAACCGGGCATCTGAAATCAGGATTTTGGGGCCGCTAGTCCTGCTCGAGGATCTGAGAGCGTCCCCCCAGTCCTCCACATGTGCACATGCGACTATAACTGTCAAATCCAGTTGTAATAGTTACATACTGGGGTGAGGTTTTACCTCATGCCCCGAAAGAACAACATAAAACATATTCTGGAAAACATGAAACTCTTACTAATCACCTTTCTCTTTAAAACTTCTCAAATCATTTCTTTTCTCAAAGCATAACTATGAATAACAATAACTAAAAAGAGTAGTTCTAACGCCCTAAAACGTAAAATGTAAGTCTGATAAAAACATTAAATGGAAATCAAGTAAAAGGAGAAGTGTCCACTCATTGTCTCGGAACTTGCTGGTGACGCCTTGCGATGGTGGTGGATTCGTATATCCTGAAGATAATCGAGAATTAGCAAAATTCATTAGTATCAAGGTTGCGAATTATCTCATTACTTAACAAAATATATTCGTCATTCATGATAACTCTTCCTTTCTATGTTACTACCATTTTAGGATGGTCTAACAATTTTTACTACACTCGTTCAAGGATCTCTCAAGTTACTTCGCAAAACTCCATATTATGCCCTCTTTTCCAGAAAATTTCAGTGCACTAACACTGACTTTGAAACTTTTGTAAGCTTAATCGGGGATGAAATTGGGGCTGAAATTTTAATATAATACTCACTTATATGTTTAATTTATGTTGGCTTTTACGGATTGTGGTTTAGATTTCTAAAACTCAAGTTATGAACAGAAGTTTAGGGGTTGTCCAACTGAAAATCTGGGCACTGGTACAGCAGTTTGCCTCACTTCAAAAATTCGTTCCGATCTCGTCTTAAGTCCAAAAATTTTTAAATTTTGGATATGCTACTCCCTTATGTGTCTAGAGTACCCATAATTTTACATAACTTGATTTCGACTTCTAGAATGCAAATTATAATATTTTTTTTAAACCTTGTTCTGATACCACAGAATTAGTAATTCACTGCAGTGCGACCAAGTTTGAAAATTCGGTACGACTCCCTCTTAAGCCTAAAAATTATGAAATTTGAATATGTTAAGTGGACTCATTCTAGTTCACTCAAAATATTACGTTTTGGAAATCGGATGCCTAAACCTGAAGTTACAAGCATAAACGCAGAACGTGCTCAGGTTGTCCTGCAAACTGAGCTCGCTGCCTAAATTCATTCTCACTACCTCCATAGCTTTCCTAATACACAATCCATCAAATTATCTCAACTCCACACATTCTAAAATACCATAATATTATCATTAACTACTCTTTTAATCACCATATTATCATTACTAAATAGTTCTCCAAACTTCCCAAATTCAATCATCCAACTCTACAACCTATTTCCTTACCTCCCTACTAACTAGTATTGTATACCCCATCTTTTACTCATTTTATCATACATCAATCCTTCAATTCAAATTCTAACCTATGTCACATATTCTATCATTCATACCCAAACTTACAAAATTGGGTTTATCTCATTTTCATCATTTCAAACAAGAAAATCATGCAATCACCCATGTCCTCAATCAAACTACAATCATCAAATCATTACATTTATCATACAAATAAAAATTTTGGTCTTGGGTTTCTTACTTCTTTCTCTTGGTTTCTTCATCCTCCATGCTTCCAATGGATTCTAATCTTTTTCTTCTGGCCTCCCCTTCTCCTTTCTTTTTTTCTTCTTCTTATTCCTTCTTCTCCTTTCTTTCTTTTCTCTTTTCCTCCTTTCTTCTTGGCAGTAGCTCCATTTCCCTTCCAATTTCGTTTTCATTTTTGTTTTGAAGATGGTAAATAGTTGCCCCTTATATAGTGGGCTCATTAGTTATTTTACAAATGGAAGAAATGTGTAGAAATTTGTGGAAAACTTGAGAAATTACCATTTAGACCCGAGACTACTATTCATCCAGGTTTTGACTTGCGTTTTCGACATGGTTCTCTTCCGAATTTGGAAACATGTTTAACGCGAAAGTTGTAGGTCTCGGTCTAAGCTTTCCGGCGATATAAAATTCATAAAAATCTGAGTTTGTATGAAAAAGTTATGCCCAAACTACCATATATGGCACAAAAGGGAATAAGGTACAATTTCTTCTCGGGACTTCGAGAAATTCACCGACCGTTCCCAAATCCTTTTCATAACTGTATATGAGTCTCATCATGACTTATTTTACGTTTTTTTATCCAATACGCAATAATATCGAGATAGATAGTAGTAGTTACTACCGGTCGTTACACCAACATATCCAGGGAACTCATGGGTCGCTTCCTGAAGATTCACTGATGACGTATGATTCGAACATAATTAATCTAGGATTATTTATGGAGAGATTTTATCTAGGATAAAATACTATTTGAAAAGAGAGAACGATTAATTTGGAATTAATCGATAAAATAATATATTCGATATATTAAACGAAATTAGATTTCGATGCGGAATTAAAATTGGATTTTAATTCGGGCTAACAAATTAATTTAGAATTAATTCACGAGCGATGTGAATAGTAATTTTACTAGGCATAATTATTTAATTATATTTGATTTAATTACGTCGCAACGGAAAATTTGTTAATTCAGAATTAACAAACCCGAGCCCGGAATATATTTGCTGGCCCACTCGAATTTTGAATTAAAGTGGGGCCCACAAGTCACATCGCAAGTCACATCGCCTGTCACTTTAGTGATGGAAGTCATATCACCTTTTTGTGATTGACATCCAGTCACTATTCATGATGGGAGTAGATGAAGGTATTGAATGCCAATTTTCCCTCCAATTTGCTTAATGCTTTTTGGAAAAACATATACCAAATGTGGTGAAAGACTTTTGTATTAAGTTTTTAGAAAACAAAAACAAAAGAAATTGAAAACAACTCTCTCTCTCTCATTTAGCTCAAAACCGTGAGCTTCTCCAAGGAAGAAATTTTTTTTTCTTTCTTTCAAGCTAGCACTTCACAAGGAATCATATCAAGGTGTTAGGGAAACTAATCCCTTGAGCTTGGATTCAACACTTTAGCTTGGAGCTTGGATTCAACAAATTCAAGGAGGAAGCTTGGAGACTCTCTCAAAGGAAAAAGTTTTTGTTCTCAACGCATCCTAAATCCGATCTTTGTAAGTATGTTTCCGCCATTCTTACTTTCATATTCACATTTATTTCATTGCTTAAATGGTCTTGAGACACTTTAGAAACCCAACAATGGTATCAGAGTGTATTTGAGCATGAAATTTGATTTAGGGTTTATATACTAAAATTTGGGTAAATTTGATTTGAGCATGATTTAACCAAATTATTTGTTTGAGTATGCTTGTATGTTTATAACTTGGAGTTATGCATGATCAATTTGAAGAAAAATTAAATGGATTAATTTTCCCAAATATGATAGGCTTGGCCGAATGTATATGTTCCCATAAAGTCATGGTATTTTTTATTTTTTGATCATTGGATGAATTTAAAGACTTGGGATAAATTGATTTATGATTTAATTGGATTGAAATCAAAATTGGTTTTAAAATTCTTACTAATACCATGAGCCTAGTAACTTGGAAATTATATGATTTTTTTCAATAATGTTGGACATGTATTGATGATGAACATACATGATTAATTAATTAATTGATGGTTTGGAAATATTAATTTAGATAATTAATTAGTGCAATACACTTTAATTAATTAAATTTTGAAATTTGAAAATTAGAATTTAATTAGTTGGGCTTAATTTGGAATTGGGCTTAAAATATTATATTCGGGCCTAACGGGCTTGGTTGGGCCAAGTTGGTTTAGGTCAATTGGATTGGATCCAAATTAGGCCTAAACAATTCCATTAAGTCCAAATATGACAAATGAGCCTTTTATGTTTAATTGGGCCTAATGGGCCAAAATTGGTTTCTTGGCAAATATGGTGATTTCTTAATTGGGCTTTCGTATTTGGGTTTGACCCATATTGACCAAAGTTCATTCCTTAAGAAATTAATTGAAAGCCAATTGGACTTTAATTAAATGACATTGGATGTTAATTGGGTTTTGAGACCCATTTAGATTAGATTTGGAAGCTAAGTCGTAAAGGCACATTAAAAAGTGTAGTTATTTAATTTGGAATTAAATATAGAATTAGTATTGAATACAAATTAAATTAGATTTAAATTGTAGTTTGATATAATTCAAGAATTTTTACTTTGAGTACTTATTCTTAAACGAGTTGGACTCGCTCAAATCAAATCGTTGTTTGAACATCGGATGATCACTTTATTCAAAGATTAATTAATTAGATTAGATTGATTGAATAACATGCTTTGTGTGAATACATGGATGTGTTGAATGAATAATGTATATCGGATGGATATTAGAAGGGAATGGGAAATTGTTGTAAATTTAGAATTTTTTAAATTCGACCTGTATGTCCAATCTTATCTCTCGATTCTTTGTAATTCTTTTCTCACCTAATTACCCTCAATGTTGATGGGGTTTCTTTAACAGTATTATGTAATTGGGTAGAAGTTAGAATAGTGCTAGCCGGGGAGAGGAAATAGAGTGATTTATTCTAGGAACAATCTGTGAGATATCCATCCGCATATCATTATTAATTTATTTACCGCGCCTTATCATGCTTTTAGAATGCATGCTTAAGAGTGTATGATGAGACCTAATCAAAGATAATAAATTGATTGCCAATTTACGTGAAAAACCCTCAACAAATATTAAGTGTTTTTCCTTCCATTGAGTGATTCTTACTCAAGATCCAAGATTGGCACAGGTTTGTTGGCCAAAGTCAAGACCTCTGTCCATCGCGGATGTGTTTGAATCATGAAGACTTTGTTCTATATCGCATGTCTTGTCCAAGTTGTGATTTGTTGGCCAAAGTCAAGATCATTACTTGTCCATCGACATCGTTTACGAAGCTTTCCAAAGTCAATGGATTCCACTTAACTGGAATCATTAAGCATGTTGTGCCAAAGCCAAGGCTTAGTTGATTCAGAGGAAAATGGTTAGGAAAATATATTGGCATATATATTATATATATGTTTCGGACTTGGAGGTTCACCTATCGAATCTAGGAATTGGATGAGATCTGATTGATCTTAGAGATCTACCTAGTTAAATATCATACAGCTTGTTGGCCAAAGTCAAGGTTGTGTGTTATTTAATGGGATCCTAACCCACTAGGAACTAGGTTTCCCGAGTACTCAACAGAGGGTTAGAGGCTCGCCGAAAAATAGTGGGAGGCTAGTATTGAATTTGTAATTTCGTTCAAATACTTAGCTTTACGTGCTTTCAAATTATTTCGTCAATTAAATTTATTAGTTGGACTAATATTTTATTATTTTTTCTTGTAACAGTTAGACTGTACCCTACATCGGTAATTGAATAGTTGGACTATTACGATTAAGATGACAGGAAAGTTAAGCATTAGTGATATTATCATGGGCGATAATGTCTTTAATGGCACAAACTTTCAAGACTGGGATATGAATCTCAGGATTGTCCTAGGATACGAGAAGTTACTCTATACCATAGAGAGACCTCTTGGGCCTAAGCCCCGACCTGAGCAGTTGCTTGAGCTAGAGCATTGGAAGACTCATAGCGATGACAACTCGACTACTCAATCAGTTATGCTTGCTACTATGACTCCGCAATTCCGTCGTTAGAACAAGGGATTGGATCCCTATGAGATGATGGCGAAGTTGCATGATCTTCATCGATCTAATCTTAGATCGCAAAGATATGAGTTGCAGAAGAAGCTCTTCCGCGCTCGCATGTCAGAGGGTACGTCTGTTGAACACCATGTGTCACAGATGATTGCTGACATTGACCAACTGGGACAAATGGGCATCGTCTTTGAGGCTGAGACTTCCATAGATTTGATCTTACAGTCTCTCCCCTGCACTTGGAGTGGATTCATCATGAACTATAATATGCTGAACCAAGACCAAACTCTTGGAGAGTTAATGTCCACACTGCGTGAAGCAGAAAAGGAATTTCAAAAGAGCAAGAAGCGCGAGGCGCACTTCACTTCAACATCTCAGAGTCCGAGGGCTTGGCCCAAGGCGACTGGAGGTGTAATGAAGTATAAGAAAAAGAAGGGCAAGGCCAAATCATCAAAACCTTCTGGGAAGGGTAAGGACAACTCCCAAGATGTATGTCTGCAGTGCGGTAAGCGGGGTCACTAGAAGCTTGTCTTCCGCGAGTATAAGGCACATGAAGGAAATCAAAGCGGGCAAGGAACCGGCTTCAGGTATGTTTGTTATAGAAATAAACATGTCTACTACTAGTTTTAAAAATTAGATTTTTGATTCTGGTTGTGGTACTCATATATGTACTGATATGCATGATCTATAGATTAGTAGGAGACTGGCCTCAAGAGAGATTGAACTCCGCGTTGGAAATTGGACACAAGTTACCATTTTGGCCGTTGACATTTTTGTTTTGGAACTTCCCTCGGGGCATGTACTTAAACTTACAGATATATTTTGAATATGATTCAATCTCAAACATATAATGTGACAAACAAAAGGCTTAAAGTAAGTAACAAAGATGAAACTTACATGTAGCATTGTCGTATGGGACACATAAACAAGACACGTATATCCACACTTTCGAAGAGTGGGTACTTGGACGTATTTGATCCAAATTCATATGATGTCTGTGAATCTTGTTTATTAGGAAAAATGCCTAAAACACCTTTTAGCGGAAAGGGTGCACTTGCCGCCAAACTATTAGCCCTCGTTCATAGTGACGTATGTGGGCCCATGTCTAGCCAGGCTAGAGATGGATATGAATACTTTGTAACCTTTACGGATGATACATCGTGTTATGGTTATGTGTATCTTATGAGACACAAGTTGGAAACCTTTGAGAAATTCAAAGAGTTTCGACACGAAGAGAAAAATAGACCGGTAAATGTTAGTGTTCATAGAACATGCCAAGGATCTAATAAGCATGAAAGTGTGTGATTAAGATCATTATAAGTTGAGGAATATACTTACAATGAATGGATTGGAATTTAAAGTTTTGAGAAGAGATCTCCAAGATCCAACCTTTCAATGTTGATTCCAAGCTTTGAGTTGTTTCCCTATCACCTTTGTTGATCTTTGAAGTGCTAGCTTTGAATGATTTTGCCACAAAATCAAATAGAGGAATAGGATGAAGCTTACGCCCAAAGTGTATTAGGGTTTTGATTTTGTGAGTTGTGTTTCCCAATGAGAGAGAGAGAGAAGGCTTTTGGTAAAAATCAATTTACCCTTTTCACCTAAACAAGGTGATTGGGTAAATGGTTTCACCAAAACCATTTCAAGGTGGTTGGGAAAGTTGGTGGTTTGGCATAAATGCCAACTACTCTCCCAACTACCACATATGAAATGGGCCTCATATTTGAATTCAAAATTCAAATGGATTATATGAATATTTTCCGCGACTCGGATCCGTTTAATCCGATTAAACGAATTTTCGTCGCTAAATAATTAAATCTAATTTAATCAAATAAAAACGCCTCGTAAATTTATTACGAATGCCATTTACTAATTAATTCTAAATTAATATGTTCTCATGTATTAAAGTTCGACTTTAATCTCGTATTGAAATCTAATTCCAATTAATATATCCGATATATTAATTTTAGCCCATATCAATAAATTAAATAGAAAAATCAAATATAACTATTAAATTTATTTTACCAATTAATTCCAAATTAATCGCGTTCTCTCTCTTCCGAACACATTTAATCCCAGATTAAATAATACCTCAATTAATCTCAGATTAATTTTCTCTGTCTTAATTAATCCCAGATTAATTCTAATTTAAATCAACTGTCATCGGGGAATCTTTGGGAAGCGACCCAATAGACCTCTGGATATGTTGGCAGTAAATCCGATTATCAGACTATCCGATTAAGTGCGTACCTCGTACCATGTGCTAACCGATTTACAAGACATGGTTGGCTTCTAGCAATGCACCGTGCCTACCCAATTCTCCAGTAATATTCTTACTGGAATATACAATCTATGTCAGGGGTAGTATACGTAGTTTTGTGTATTGCGATCCAGTATCGGATGTCACATGCAAGGCCTGAGACTGAAATAATGTCTGCCCTGTACGAAGCATATATCGGATCACAAGCAACTAGTCTCTTTAATCAGATAATCATGACGTTGTCATATTATCCCGATGGTTGCAACACATTAGAGTATCAGTTGTGTATCTCTGCTTGATCATCATCTTCATATGACTGAAGTGATACTCCCATCTTGACATCACATCCAATACTCTACGATTCTCAATAAGCCCAGAAGAGGCGCACACAGAACCTTTTGAAGTCCCGGACGACCAAAACTAAAGCGTAATGATTTGTCGCAAGCATTAGCGATGCAAGTCTATGGTTATGACCAAATACACCTACCCTGATTCGGATTCCCATAGATACATTATCATACAACCAATGGGATTCCGTGGGGTCTATCCGGAGCGAAGCTCTTTCCTTACCATCGGTAAACACAACCTCCTATCATACTTGCATAAGTATCCAATACTTAAATTTATGAGAACTATGCCGTTATGCTCCCACAACACGCACAAGTGCAATACTAGTCTATTCCGCATTATCGATGTCCAGTCTCGATAATACTACGACTAGGGATATTTAATGATTAAACCTTATTAGATTGATACTGTCTCATATCTTATAATCTGGAACTAATCATAAGGACTTTTATCACTTTATATTTAAGTAATCCAATTACAAAATGATAAAATGGTAATTTCCATAGTCACATAGTTAATTTGTACAAAAACGATAATGTCTTTTACAAATAGTGACGCTATGGGTCATAATTATCTAACAATCTCCCACTTGGTCTACAGCCAGTCACTCAAGCATCTAACACCTGAACTATGTACATGTCGCTCAAACTTTTGCTGTGAAATAGCTTTCGTCAACAGATCTGCAATGTTATCATCTGATGCGACCTTCTCGATCTTCATATCGCCACGATGTATGATCTCATGAATCAGATGGAAACATCGAAGAACATGTTTGGATCATTAATGAGACCGCAATTCTTTAGCCTGTGCTATAGCCCCGTTATTGTCACAATACAATGGAACGGGCTCAGCTGCTAACATAACTACTCCTAATCCAATTAGGAATTTACGGATCCAAAGTGCCTCTTTTTTTGCTTCAGCGGCAGCAATATACTCCACTTCTGTTGTTGAATCGACAACAATGTCTTGCTTGGAAGATTTCCAGCTTACTGCTCCGTTGTTCAAAAAAAATACGTACCTAGATTGTGACTTAGAGTCGTCTTTATCGGTTTGGAAACTTACGTCGGTATACCCAGTTACCTTAAGTTCTCCATCTCCATAGATTAAGAAGGAATCCTTAGATCGTCTAAGATACTTAAGGATATTCTTAACCGCCATCTAGTGACCATCACCTGGATCGGCCTGATAGCGTCTACACATGCTCAAAGCATACGAGACATCAGGTCGTGTACATATCATGACATACATGATCGATCCGACTGCTGAAGCGAATGGGATCCGACTCATGTTGTCTCTCTCATCTTCAGTTTTAAGACACATTCCTGAGATAGAGTGACGCCATGTGACATTGGCAACAGTCCCTTCTTGGACTGATTCATGTTGAATCTCATCAATAACTTGTCAATGTACGTGATCTGGGAGAGCTCAAGCAGCTTTCTAGATCTATCCCGGTAGATCTTTATTCCTAGAATATAAGCTGCTTCTCCCAGATCTTTCATGGAAAATTTTAATGAAAGTCAAGCTTTCACCGATTGTAGCATTGGAATGTCATTGCCCATAAGCAATACATCATCAACATAAAGGACAATGAATATCAGTGCGCTCCCACTAACCTTCTTATATACACAAGGGTCATCCTCGTTTTGAATGAAATTATATTCTTTGATTATCACATCAAAACGCTGGTTCCAAGAATGCGATGCTTGCTTCAATCCATAAATGGATCGATTTAACTTACAAACCTTGTTTGCAAGTTTTGGTGCGACAAAACCGTCAGGCTGTTACATATAAACATCCTCCAAAAGGTTTCCGTTAAGGAAATCAGTTTTTACATCCATCTGTCATATCTCGTAATCGAAATATGCAGCAATAGCAAGCATAATCCGAATGGATTTAATCATGGCAACTGGTGAAAATATTTCGTAATCGACACCATGTCATTGACGATATGCTTTCGCTTCAAGCCTAGCTTTGTACATTTGTATGTTGCCATCCATGTCGGTCTTCTTCTTGAAGATCCGCTTGCAACCAATAGGCTTTACGCTTTCTGGTATATCAACCAGTGTCTGAAATTAGTTGGTGTACATGGACTCCATTTCGGACTTCATGGCTTCTTGCCATAAAGCGGAGTCGATATCTTGTATCGCTTCCTCATACGTAACCGGTTCGTCTTCCTCAATAATCCACATGAGGTGAGATCAGAAGCCCATACCTCTCAGGTTGGTTTCTAACTCTCTGCGACCTACGCGGTTCTTGTGTATTCAAAGGTCGTGGTACAGTTTCATCCCTGATGAACTATTCATGTTCTATTAAGGATTTTTTGCCACGAACAATATCACTCCGGTTTTCATCGAGTTCTAATTTCCTCCCACTAACCACTGCATTAAGGAATTCCTTCTCAAGGGAAACCGTATGTAGAGTAACAAATACTTTGTTCTCTTGTGGGTTGTAAAATTAATATCCTTTGGTTTCCCTAGGATAACCTACAAATAGGTATTTATCCGATTTGGGTCCTAATTTGATACCTTCCAAACGTTTAACGTATGCCCAGCATCCCCAAATCTTCAGGAATGAGAAACCCGGTTTCTTTCATGTCCATATCTCATACGGAGTCTGTTGAACAGACTTTGATGGAACCTTATTCAAAATAAGTATTGCACTGTTCAATGAATATCACCCAGAAGGAAATAGGTAGCTCTGTGTGACTCATCATAGACCTCACCATATCCAATAAAGTTTGATTTCTCCGTTCGGACACACCATTTAACTGGGGTGTTCCGGGAGGAGTCCACTGTGAAAGAATACCATACTCTTTCAAGTAGTCAATAAACTCATTGCTCAAGTATTCTCCACCACGGTCCGACCGTAATGTCTTAATACTTTTCCCAGTCTTTTTTTCTACTTCGTGTCGAAACTCTTTGAATTTCTCAAAGGTTTTCGACTTGTGTATCATAAGATACACATAACCATAATACGATGCATCATCCGTAAAGGTTACGAAGTATTCATATCCACCTCTAGCCTGGCTAGACATGGGCCCACATACTTCACTATGAACGAGGGGTAACAGTTCGGTGGCACGTACACCCTTTCCGCTAAAACGTCTGCGGCCCACCCTTTCCGCTAACGTCATATGAATTTGGATCAAATCCGTCTAAGTACCCACTCTTCGAAAGTATGGATATATGAGTCTTGTTAATATGTTCTAGACGACAATGCCACATATAAGTTTCATCTTTATTACTTAGTTTAAGCCTTTTGTTTGTTATATTATATGTTTGAGATTTGTTTATATTCAAAATATAAAGACCATTACTAGCATCAGTAGAACATATCTCAATATCATCTTTATAAACAAAACACCCGGCAGTTATAAAACAAAAGTTCCAACGGCCAAAATGGCGACCCGTGTCCCATTTCCAACGCATAGATCAATCTTCCTTGAGGCCAGTCTCCTGCTAATTTGCAGATCCTGCACATCAGTACATATATGAGTTCCATAACCAGAATAAAAAATCTAATTTTTAGAACTAGTAGTAGACATGTTTATCTCAATAACAAACATACCTGAAGCCGGTGCCTTGCCCGCTTTCTTATCCTTCATCTATGCCTTGTACTTACGGCAATCACGCTTCCAGTGACCCCATTTGCCACACTGTAGGCAGACATCTTGGGATTTGTCCCTTGACTTCCCAGAAGTCTTTAACGATTTGGCCTTGCCATTCTTCTTCTTCTTCTTAATACCTACAGTCGCCTTAGGCCAAGCCCTTGGAGACTGAGATGTTGAAGCGATGTGCGCCTCGCGCTTCTTGACCTTTAGAAGTTCCTTTTTAGCTCCTCTCAGTATGGACATTAACTCTCCAAGAGTATCATTTTGGTTCATCATATTGTAGTTCATGATGAACCTACTCCAAGTTTCGGGGAGAGATTGTAAGATCAAATCTATCGAAGTCTCAGCCTCGAAGACAATGCCCATCTGTGTCAGCTGATCGATGTCAGTAATCATCCGTGACACATGGTGCTCAACAGATGCACCCTCTGACATGCGAGCACGAAAGAGCTTCTTCTGTAACTCATATCTTTGTGATCTAAGATTAGATCGATGAAGATCATACAACTTCGCCAACATGTTATAGGGATCCAATCCCTTGTTCTGTTGACTGAATTGTTGAGTCATAGCAGCAAGCATAATGGACTGAGCAGTGGAGTTTTCATCGCTATGAGTCTTGCAAAGATCTAGCTCAAGCAACTGATCAAGTCCGGGCTTAGGCCAAAGAGGTTTCTCTATAGTATAGAGTAACTTCTCGGATCCCAGGACAATCATGAGATTCATTTCCCAGTCAGAAAAGTTTGTGCCGTTGAAGACATTATCTCCTATGATGATGTCCCAGACATTGTTCTTTCCTGTCATCTTAATTGCAATAGTCAAACTACTCAATTAAGAATGTATGGGTACAATCTAACTGTTATAGGAAAAATAATAAAATATTAGTCCAACTAATAAAAATTTATAATTGACAAAATAATTTGAAAGCGCGCATTTGGCAAGTATTTGAACGAAATTGCAAATTCAATACTAGCCTCCCACTATTTTTCGACGAGCCTCTAACCCTCTGTTGAGTACTCGGGAAACCTAATTTTCAAGTGGGCTAGGATCCCATTAAATAACGCACAACCTTGACTTTGGCCAACATGTTGTATGATATTTAACTAGGTAGATCTTTAAGATCAATTGGATCTCATCCAATTCCTAGATCCGGTAGGTGGACCTCCAAGTCCGAAACATATATACAATATATATGCCAATATATCCAATATATTTTCCTAACCTTTTCCTCTGAATCAACTAAGCCTTGGATTTGACACAACAAGCTTAATGATTCCAGTAAAGCGGGACCCATTGACTTGGAAAGCTTCGTAATCCATGTCAATGAACAAGAAGTGATCTTGACTTTGGCCTACAAATCACAACTTGCCCAAGACATGCGATATGGAACAAAGCCTTCATGATTCAAACACATCCTCTATGGACAAAGGTATTGACTTTGGCCAACAAACCAATGCCAATCTTGGACCTTGAGGATGAATCATTCAATGGAAGGAAAACGCTTAATATTTGTTGAGGGTTTTTCGCATAATTGGCAACCAATTAATTATCTTTAATTAGGTCTCATCATACACCCTTAAGCATGCATTCTAAAAGCATAATAAGGCGCGGTAAATAAATTAATATTGATATAGGGATGGATATCTCACAAATTATTCCTAGAACAAATCACTCCATGAGAGTGGAGTGATTTGTGTGTGATTAAGATCATTATAAGTTATGAAATATACTTATAATGAACGGATTGGAATTTAAAAATTTGAGAAGAGATCTCCAAGATCCAACCTTTCAATGTTGATTCCAAGCTTTGAGTTGTTTCCCTATCACCTTTGTTGATCTTTGAAGTGCTAGCTTTGAATGATTTTGCCACAAAATCAAAGAGAGGAATAGGATGAAGCTCACGCCCAAAGTGTATTAGGGTTTTGAATTTATGAGTTGTGTTTCCGAAAGATAGAGAGAGAAGGCTTTTGGTGAAAACCAATTTACCCTTTTCATCTAAACAAGGTGGTTAGGTAAATGGTTTCACCAAAACCATTTCAAGGTGATTGGGAAAGTTGGTGGTTTGGCATAAATGTCAACCACTCTCCCAACTACCATATGTGAACCCATATTTGAATTCAAAATTCAAATGGATTCTACGAATATTTACCGCGGCTCGCATCCGTTTAATCCGATTAAATGAATTTTCGTCGCTAAATAATTAAATCTAATTTAATCAAATAAGGACGCCTCGTAAATTTATTACGAACGTTGTTTACGAATTAATTCTAAATTAATCTGTTCACATGTATTAAAGTTTGACTTTAATCTCGTATTGAAATCTAATTCCAATTAATAGATCCGATATATTAAATTAAGCCCATACCAATAAATTAAATAGAAAAATCAAATTTAACTATTAAATTTATTTTATCGATTAATTCAAAATTAATCGCGCTCTCTCTCTTCCGAACACATTTAATTCCAGATTAGATAATGCCTCAATTAATCCCAGATTAATTTTCTCTCTCTTAATTAATCCCAGATTAATTCGAATTTAAATCAACTGTCATCGATGAATCTTTGGGAAGCGACCCAAGAGACCTCTGGATATGTTGGCAGTAAATCAGGTTATCGGACTATCCGATTAAGTGCGTACCTCATACTATGTGCTAACCGAAATCCAAGACATGGTTGGCTTCTAGCAAAGCACCGTGCATACCAATTTCTACAGAAATATTCTTACTGGAATATACAATCTATGTCAGGCAGAGTATATGTAGTATTGTGTATTGCGATCTAGTATCGGATGGCACATGCAAGGCCTGAGGCTGGAATAGTGTCTGCTCCGTACGAAGCATATATCAGATCACAAGCAACTAGTCTCTTTAATCGAATAATCATGACGTTGTCATATTATCCCGATGGTTGCAATACATTAGAGTACCAGTTGTGTATCCTTGCATGATCATCATCTTCATATGATTGAAGTGATACTCCCATCTTGACATCACATCCAATACTCTACGAATCTTAATAAGCCTAGAAGAGGCGCACATATAACCTGTTAAAGTCCCAGACGACCAAAACTAAAGCGTAATGATTGTCGCAAGCATTAGCGATGCAAGTCTCAGGTTAAGACCAAATACACCTACCTTGATTCGGATTCCCATAGACACATTGTCATACAACCAATGGGATTTCGTGGGGTCTATCCGGAGCGAAGCTGTTTCCTTACCATCGGTAAACACAACCTTCTATCACACTTACATAAGTATCCAATACTTAAATATATGAGAACTATGCTGTTATGCTTCCACAACATGCACAAGTATAATACTAGTCTATTCCGCATTATCGATGTCCAGTCTCGATAATACTACAACTAGGGATATTTAATGATTAAACCTTAGTGGATTGATAATGTCTCCTATCTTATAATCCGGAACTAATCATAAGGACTTTTATCACTTTATATTTAAGAAACCAATAACAAAATGATAAAATGGCAATTTCCATAGTCACATAGTTAATTTGCACAAAAACCATAATGTCTTTTACAAATAGTGACGCTATGGGTCATAATTTTCTAATAGAAAAAATATTAAGACATTACGATCGGACTGTGGTGGCGAATACTTAAGCAATGAGTTTCTTGATTACTTGAAAGAATATGGTATTCTTTCACAGTGGACTCCTCCAGGAACACCGCAATTAAACGGTGTGTCCGAATGAAGAAACCGAACTTTGTTAGACATGGTAAGGTCTATGATGAGTCGCACAGAGCTACCTATTTCCTTCTGGGGATATGTATTGAACAGTGCAATACTTATTTTAAATAAGGTTCCGTCAAAGTCTGTTCAACAGACTCCGTATGAGATATGGACAGGAAAGAAACCAGGTTTCTCATTCCTAAAGATTTGGGGTTGCTGGGCATACGTAAAATATTTGGAAGGTACCAAACTTGAACCCAAATTGTATAAATGTCTATTTGTAGGATATCCTAGGGAAACCAAAGGATATTACTTTTATCACCCACGAGAGAACAAAGTATTTGTTGCTCTACATGCACAGAATCCTTTACGGAACATGAACAGTTCATCAGGGATGAAACTGTACCACAATCTTCGAATACACAAGAACCACATAGGCCGGAGAGAGTCAGAAAACAACCTGAGAGGTATGGGTTTCTGATCTCACTTCATATGGATATCAATCTTATTGAGGATAATGAATCGGCTACGTATGAGGAAGTGATACAAGATATCGATTCCACTTTATGGCAAGAGACTATGAAGTCCGAAATGGATTCCATGTACACAACTAAGTTTGGACACTAGTTGATGTACCAGAAGGTGTAAAGCCTATTGGTTGCAAATGGGTCTTCAAGAAGAATACCAACATGGATGGCAACGTACAAATGTACAAAGCTAGGCTTATAGCGAAGGGGTATCATCAACGACATGGTGTCGATTACGATGAAACTTTTTCAACCGTTGCCATGATTAAATACATTAGGATAATGCTTACTATTGATGCATATTTCGATTACGAGATATGACAGATGGACGTCAAAACCACTTTCTTTAACGGAAACCTTTTGGAGGATGTTTATATGTAACAGCCTGGCAGTTTTGTCGTTTCAAGACTTGCAAACAAGGTTTGTAAGTTAAATCGATCCATTTATAGATTGAAGCAAACATCGCATTCTTGGAACAAACGTTTGATGAGATCATAAAAGAATATGATTTCATTCAAAGCGAAGATGATCCTTGTGATATAAGAAAGTTAGTGGGAGCGCACTGACATTCATTGTCCTTTACGTTGATGATGTATTGCTTATTGGCAATGACATTCCCATGTTAACGTCGGTGAAACCTTAGCTTTCATTAAAATTCTCCATGAAGGATTTGGGAGAAACAACCTTTATTATAGGAATAAAAATCTACCGGGATAGATCTAGAAAGCTGCTTGGACTCTCCCAGAGCACGTACATTGACAAAATGTTGAAGAGATTCAACATGGATCAGTCTAAGAGGGGACTGTTACCAGTGACACATGGCGTCACTCTATCTAAGGACATGTGTCCTAAAAATCAAGATGAGAGAGACAGTATGAGTCAGATACCGTTCGCCTCGGTAGTCGAATCGATCATGTATGCCATGATATATGCATGACCTGATGTCTCCTATGATTTGAACATGTGTAGTCGCTATCAAGCTGATCCATGTGAAGGTCACTGGATGACGGTTAAGAATATCCTTAAGTATCTTAGACGAACTAAGGATGCTTTCTTGATCTTTGGAGATGGAGAACTTGAGGTAACTGGGTATTCTGATGAAAGTTTCCAAACCGAAAAAGACGACTGCAAGTCGCAATCTGGGTATATATTTTGTTTGAATAATGAAATAGTAAGCTGAAAATCTTCCAAGCAAGAGACCGTTGTCGATTCAACAACCGAAGAGCAGCAAAAGAGGCAGTTTAGATCCGTAAATTCCTAATTGGATTAGGAGTAGTTCCGTTAGCAGCTTAGCCCGTTCCATTGTATTGTGACAATAACGGGGCTATAGCGTACGTTAAAGAACCGCGGTCTCATCAATAATCCAAACATCCTCTTCGATGTTTCCATCTGATTCATGAGATCATACATCATGGCGATATGAAGATCGAGAAGGTCGCATCAGAGGACAACATGGTAGATCCACTGACAAAAGCTATTCTCAGTAAAAGTTTGAGCGACATGTACATAGTTCAGGTGTTAGATGCTTGAGTGACTGGCTATAGGCCAAGTGGGAGATTGTTGGACAATTATGACCACAGCGTCACTATTTTGTAAAAAAATATTGTGGTTTTTGTACAAATTAACTATGTGACAATGGAAATTGTATTTTATCTTTTTGTAATTTGATTACTTTAATATATAAATGATAAATGTCCTTATGATTAGTTCCGGATTATAAGATATGAGACAGTATCAATTCATAATGGTTTAATCATTAAATATCCCTAGTCGTAGTATTATCGAGACGGGACATCGATAATACAGATTAGACTAGTATTACACGTGTGTGTGTTATGGAAGAGTAATAACATAGTTCTTATATATTTAAGTATTAGATAGTTATGCAAGTGTGATAGGAGGTTATGTTTACCGATGGTACGGAAACAGCTTCGCTCTCAGAATTCCATTGGTAGTATGACTATGTGTCTATGGGAATCCGTATTAGGGTAGGTGTATTTGGTTTTAACCTGACACTTACATCGCTAGTACTTACGACAATTAATACGCTTTATTTTTGGTCGTCCGAGACTTTAACAGGTTCTGTGTACGCTACTTCTGGGTTTATTGAGAATCGTAGTGTATTGGGTATGATGTCAAGATGGAAGTATCACTTCAGTCATATGGAGATGATGATCACATAGGGATACAGAACTGGTACTCTAATATGTTGCAACCATCGGGATAATATAACATGGTCATGATTACTCGATTAAAGAGACTAGTTGCTTGTGATCCAATATATGCTTCGTACGGGGCAGACACTATTCCAGCCATAGGCCTTACATGTGACATCCGATACTGGATCGTAATACGCAATACTACGTATACTACGCCTGACATAGATTATATATTCCTTTAAGAATATTTCTGGAGAATTGGGTTGGCACGGTGCTTTTCTAGAAGCCAATCATGTCTCGTAAATCGGTAAAAATGTAGTACTAGGTAGGTACGTGTTCGAATAGTCCAATGACCGGATTTACTTCCAACGTATCTAGGGATCTTATGGGTTGCTTGCCGAAGATTCACCGATGGCGTATGATTCGAACATAATCAATCTAGGATTAATTACGGAGAGATTTTATCTAGGATAAAATACTATTTGAAAAGAGAGAACGATTAATTTGGAATTAATCGATAAAATAATATATTTGATATATTATACGAAATTAGATTTCGATGTGGAATTAAAATTGGATTTTAATTCAGGCTAACGAATTAATTTAGAATTAATTTGCGAGCTTTGTGAATAGTAATTTTGCTAGGCATAATTATTTAATTAAATTTGATTTAATTATGTTGCAAAAGGAAAATTCATTAATTCAGAATTAACGAACCCGAGCCCGGAATGTGTTTGCGGGCCCACTCGGATTTTGGATTAAAGTGGGGCCCACAAGTCACATCACCTGTCACTTTAGTGATGGAAGTCATATCACTTTTTTGTGATTGACATCCAGTCACTATAATGATGGGAGTAGATGGAGGCATTGAATGCCAATTTTCCCTCCAATTTGATTTATGTTTTTTGGAAAAGCATATACCAAATGTGGTGAAAGACTTTTGTATTAAGTTTTTAGAAAACAAAAACAAAAGAAATTGAAAACAACCCTCTCTCTCTCATTTAGCTTACAACCGTGAGCTTCTCAAATGAAGAAATTTTTTTCTTTCTTTCAAGCTAGCACTTCACAAGGAATCATATCAAGGTGTTAGGGAAACTAATCCCTTGAGCTTGGAATCAACACTAAAGCTTGGAGCTTGGATTCAACAAATTCAAAGAGGAAGCTTGGAGACTCTCAAAGGAAAAAGTTTTTGTTATCAATGCATCCTAAATCCGATCTTTGTAAGTATGTTTCCACCACTCCTACTTTCGTATTCACATTTATTTCGTTGCTAAAATGATCTTGGGACACTTTAGAAACCCAACACCTTCAATTTCAATATCATACTATAAGGATCCAATCCTTTGTTCTGACGATAAAATTGAGGAGTCATTGCGGCAAGCATGATGATTGAGCACTAAAGTTATCATCACGGTGAGTGTTCCAAAGTTTATGTTCTACTATTTTCTAAACTTCGGGCTCAGGCCCGAGAGGTTTCTCTATGACATAGAGTAACTTCTCACCGCCCAAGACTATCCTGAGATCCATCTCCTAATCTGGAAAATTGGAGCCGTTAAAGACATTATCGCCCATGATGATGTCCCTAACGGTAATCTTTCCAGCCATCTCGATTGCAATAGTACAACTATCCAATCAACGATATCAGGTACACTCAAATGTAATGGTTACTATAGTCCAACTATATAATCAACTACAAGTAGAGTAATGCCTTGTACAGTCTAACTGTTCAATGAAAGTAATAAACAATATTAGTCCAACTAATATATTTATAACAACAATAAATAAAATAGAAGAGCGTGTTTAGCAAGTATTAAATGAAATTACAAATTCAATACTGGCCTCTCACTATTTTTCGGCGAGCCTCTAATCTTCTGTGCAGTACTCGGGAAACCCAGTTTCCTAGTGGGCTAGGATCTCGTTAAATAACACATAACCTTAACTTTGGCCAACAAGTTGTATGAAACTTAACTAAGTAGATCTCTAAGATCATTTGGATCTCATCCAATTCCTAGATCCGGTAGGTAGACCTTCAAGTCCAAAACATATATCCAATATATCATCTTAACCTTTTTCCTCTGAATCAACTAAGCCTTGCCTTTAGCTCAACAAGCTTAATGATTCTAGTTAAGAGTGACCCATTGATAGTGGGAAAGCTTCATAATCCACGTCGATGTATAGAAGTGACATTGACTTTAGCCAACAAGACACAACTTCCCAAGACATGCGATATATAACAAAGCTTTCGTGGTTCAAACACATCCGTGATGGACAGTGATCTTGAATTTGGCCAACAAATCAAAGTCAATCTTGGATCTTGAGACAGAACCACTCAATGGAAGGAAAAAAAGTTAATATTAAAGTGAGGGTTTTTTCGCACAAATTGGCAACCATTTTTTATCTTTGATTAGGTCTCATCATACACTCTTAAACATGCATTTTAAAAGCATAATAAGGCGCGAATAAATTAATAATGATATACGGATGGATATATAATACAATTTGTTCCTAGAACAAATCACTATCTATTTCCTCTCTCCCGCTAGCACTTTACATTCTTCTACCCAATTACATAACACTTAAAGAAACCTCATTTACATTGAGGGGAATTGGTGAGAAGAGAAATACAAAGACATAACGAGGTGAAAGGCTGGACACACAGTCTAATTTTAATAAATTCCAAATTTACAAAAATTTCCAAAATTACCCCCACCCTTTAAATATCCATCCGATATACATTATTCATATAAATATATCCCAGTATTCACACAAAGCATGCTGTCAATTAATCTAATCCAATTAATTAATCTTTAATGACCATCCAATGTTCAAACAACGATTGATTTGTGCGAGTCCAACTCGTTTAAGAATAAATACTCAAAGTATATATTCTTGAATTATAGCGAACTACAATTTCAAATCCAATTTAAATTATATCCAATACTAATTCGTGTTTAATTTCAAATAAAATAATTACAGTTATTTTAGTGCCTTTTGGACTTGGATTCCAAATCCAATCCTATTAGGTCTCAAAGGCCCAATTAGCATCCAATGCCAATTCAATTAAAGTCCAATGGGCTTTCAATTAATTCTTTGGTCATTATGGATCCAACCCAAGATGCCAAGGCCCAATTTAGGAATCAACCTATGCCACAAAATCGATTTAGGCCCAATTAAATTTTTAAAGGCCCAAAAGTCATATTTGTACTTTATGGATATGGTTTTAGGCCCAATTAGATCCAAACCAATTATCCAAAACCAAACTTGGCCCAACCAAGCCCATTAGCCCAAATACAATAAATTAAATTAACATATTATTCCAAATTACATATTAATCCAATTAAAATGTAATAGGCATAATTAATCAATTAATCTAATGTTTCCAAAACACTAATTAATCCAATTAATCATGCTCAATTATCCAATTCATGTCCGACACAAATTGAAGCAAAATCAACTCTTTCCAACATGCTCAAGCTTACGGCAATAAATGAAATAACATCCAATTTTGATTTCAATCCAATTAAATCAACAATTAATATTTAATTTCATGCCAATTAACATATCCAATTATCAAATTCAAAAAATCACCATGAACATTTCTAGGGTACCATTCGGCCATGCTTAAAGGAATTGGGGATTTTTGATCCAATCAATTTTTCTCAAATCCAAAGATGCACAAATCCAATTCATTATCTTATAAACACAACCCAACAACCAATTTAGAATTTTCACACTCCAAGCATAAAATCCACAAATTAAAGTTTAGAACCTAGAATTTAAAATCAAGTCTATGTGGCTCATGATACCATTATTAGTGTCTCTAAGACTTTCCCAACGATCCTAAATATTCATTCGAGTGTGAATTTACCAAGGAAATGTGCAGAATACTTACATTGGATGGTTGAAGTTCAAAACTTTTCCATGGATGTAGAAGCTCCATGCATTTATTTTGAATGTCAAACTCAAGGATGAGTTTCCCTATCACCTTTTTATGACTCATTAAGTGCTAGCTTGGATGAAATTTTGTAACAAAAATTTCAATAACAAGAGAGGGAGAATTCGGCCACGCATGACACACACTCAGAAAAACAAAAATAGAAAGAAAGATAAGAAAGGTCGAAACAGAGGAAGGCCGAAAGAGAAAGAATAGAAGTAGGCCTAGAAGAGCAATGAGAAGAGATAGAGAGCAGAGGGTGTTAGGGATATGCCCTATACCCAACTTGTGGATGAACTATATGTACATGTATTTGTAATATTTTCATTAATTAATAAAATGACAATCTTTATTATACGTGTCTTACATAACTTATATTAATCATCAACACTGTAATAAAGCCCTTGGAGTAATAAGACGATGGCTTCCACGCCTTATGAGAATCATTACTCTTAAATATTCCTAGTCATAGTTTTGTGAATAATCTAGGCATTCACAAAACGGAGAGACTAGCAGATGATATGATCCACCCATAAGTGGGGTAGCCGATCTCATAGGCTACTAGCAGAGATCCGTCCGCTTGGTGTATCACATGGATGCATGAGTTGCTTGTGTCCATCGAACTGACCGCTGAAATTTTTCATAAGGAGTGTTTATCCTATGTGTTTGTGAGAACTTTCATGTATCGATTATATGACTAGTCCTTAGACTTGAGGTCTTTACAATTGTATGTATGTATCAAATAACTTTGACATTCTCATTCTCTGGTTCAAAAGATCTGGTCATAAGGGTATGTTGGGTCATTTGTTGAAACACATGAAGTTTGTAAAGATACAACAGAGAATCGCCACTCTCTCGGATAATATTTTCTTATAAGAGTAGTATTCCAGTTCATGGGTTGATATGTGTGATCAGTGCTTGAGAATGTGGCCACAGCGGAAGAATCATGTGAGATTCTTGGGTTAGCACGATTCATGACCATATCAACATCATACCTTTGACCATATGCTTAGACACTTTCAGTACCCTAGGTCAATAGGTGGGGATACAGCGAGGTGATGGACCGTATCATATGTAAATTGCATATAGAATGGGTATATATATCTTTCCTTCTCATTTGGGGGCCTTGACATGTTGCTATATGTAAACCTTGGTCATTGAAATCAAACGACCATCTGATCGGAGGATAATTTATGTTCGATTAAATTATCACGATTCATTTCATGTCCAACTTGAGGGGAACCCAAAAGGTCACACATAATAAAGTCGAAATCAATAGTTAACAGTGCACAGTATAGATATAAGAGCATATATGATTGTTGTAGGAATTGTTCATAAATGGTTCAATGTGTTTAATTATTGAATAGATCATTTATAAGGTTCCATAGTGGCTTAGGGATTGGTGAATGACGATAGGGGCACTTTGGGAATTGGAATTAAAAAAATTACTATTCATATGAATAGTAATTTTTTTTTGGTTATTTGTTTTGAATTCCAATTCGGTCGAAAATCATATTAGGGTTTTATAATCTCATTAAACCACAAAATTAAGATCCAGTGGCTAAGATTAAATTAGTTTTTATCCGACATTGAATTCTTAATTAATTTTGTTGTATTTGGAGTACTATATAAACCCAAAGAATTCTTCACAAATTTTTACACCGATTTTCATCGAGTTTTACTTTCCTCCCACTTACCACTGTATATCGGTATTCCTTTTAGGAAAACCGCATGGTGAGCAACAATTAAATTGTTCTATTATGAGATGTATAAGTACTATACTTCGGTTACCCTAGGATAACCCATAATTAGACATTTATTCAATTTGGGTTTTAGTTTGGGATCGTCCAAACGTATGCCTAGCATTCCCAAATCTTCAGGAATGAGAAAACTTTGTTTCTTTCCTGTTCATATCTAATATGAAGTCTGTCTAACAGATTTTCATGGAACTTTATTCAAAATAAGTATTGCACTGTTAAATGCTTATCCCTTTGAAGGAAAATAGTAGCTCAGAGCAACTCATGATTAACCTTATCATGTCCAAAAAAATTCGGTTTCTCGGTTCGGACACACCGTTATATTGACATGTTCCAGGAGGAGTCCTCATTGAAAGAATACTATACTCTCTCATGTATTCGAGAAACTTATTGCTTAAGTATTTTCATCATGGTCTAACCGTGATGAAATAATACTTTAGTCGATCTGTTTGCCTACTTCGTGTCGAAACTCTAAAAGTTTTCGATTTGTGTTTCGAAAGAAACACATAACCATAACGCGATGCCACATCCGTGAAGGTCACGAAACATTCATTATCCACCTCTAGTCTAGCTAGATATGGGCCCAATTACGTCACTATGTACGAGGGCTAACAGATCGGTGGCACTTACACTTTTACTAAGTAAAATGTATTTTAGGCACTTTGCCTAATAAACTAAATTCGTAGACTTTATTTGAATGGAATCAAATCCCTCCTAGTATCCACTCTTCAAAAGTGTGGATATACGAGTCTTGTTTAATGTGTCCCAGACAACATTGCCACAAATAATTCTCATCTGATCAAATCAATTTGAGCTACTTGTTTGTCATATTGTATGTTTGAGATTCATTTATATTCAAAATATAAATACTGTTATTCACATCTAATATGTTTATCTCAATATCATCTTTATAAAATAAAACACTTTAGTGTTCTAGATGTTGGAGTTTTTCAAGGTCCCAAGATCATAACTCAAGCATGAATCATAAGTGAATACAACGACGGAAGTGCGGAATACTTACATCGAGCGGTTGAGCGACGATTTGGGCAACAAAAAATCGAATTCTGCTCACTTTTTCAAGGCAGTGGGCTGCTGTGAATAGTGAATTTCGCCCCTTGTCATCAAGATTTGAAGCTCCAAGCTTCATTATTTGGCTTCCCAGCTCATGGGTATACTTCCCTGATCACCTTGGCATGATCCCGGAGTGTGCTAGCACTCTTGTTTTGCCACAAAACACACTTGCTTCCCTTCCCTCCATTTTCCTTTGTTAAATTCGGCAGTGGGCTGCCTCACAAGAACAAGAAAAACGTGAAGATGAGAGGAAGAAGAAGAGGAGAGAGAGGAGGGAAAGTTGGGTGAAGTGTGCTTCCTACGGTTTTGGTGTTTAGTTTAGTATCTAATACACTTGAATTTCATTAGAAATTCATTTCAAACACATTTGGGTTTAATTCCCAACCACACACATCACCTTTATCAAGTCACATCACTCACATCACTTTATTAATCTAATCAATTGTCACATCAATCAATCAATCCAATCAATTGTCACATCACTCAAAGTGACATGATTTGACGCTTGATGTGACGCTAGATGCGACTAGCAACTTGACGCTTGATTTGACGTGCCGTACTCGAATTCCAAATACGAATACGCTCGCAAATAATCGCAGGCTCAGGTTTGCTAATTCCAAATTAACGATTTTTCGTTGCGTCGTAATTAAATGATTACGCCTAGTGAAATCACTATTCACGTCGCTAATGAATTAATTCTAATTAATTCGTTCGCCCGAATTAAAATCTAATTTTATTCCGCGTCGAAATCCAATTTCGATTAATATATCAAATATATTAATTCCTCGATTAATTCCAAATTAATGTTTCTCTCTCTTTAATCGATATTTTATCCTAGATAAATATCTCCGCAATTATTCCCAGATTAATTTTCTCTCTCATCTAATTAATCCCAGATTAATAAAAATGCGAGTCATACGTCATCGGTGAATCTTTGGGAAGCGACCCATGAGATCCCCGGATATGTTGGCAGTCAAATCGGTCGTCGAACTATCCGAACACTTAAGTACCAAGTACTACGTTTTACCGATTTACAAGACAAGGTTGGCTTCTAGCAAAGCACCATGCCTATCCAATTCCTCCGGAAATATCCTTACAGAATAAGGATCTATATCAAGCGTAGTATACCGTAGTATTGCGTATTTCTGTCCAGTATCGGATGATCACATGCAAGGCCTAGGGCTGGTAGAGTGTCTGCCCCGTAGAAGCATATATCGGATAACAAGCAACTAGTCTCTTTAAAATCGGATAATCATGACCAAGTCATATTATCCCGACGGTTGCAACCTTATATAGAGAACGAGTTCTGTATCCCTGCGTGATCATCAACTCCATATGACTGGAGTGACACTTCCGTCTTGACATCACACCCAAACACTACGATTCTCAATATACATAGTATTGGCGTACACAGAACCGGTTAAAGCCCTGGACGACCGCAACCAAAGTATATTGATTGTCGCAAGTATTAGCGTGCAATCTCTCAGGTTAAGACCAAATACACCTACCCTGATTTCGGACTTCCATAGACACGTAGTCATACTACCAATGGAATTCCGAGGGGGTCTAATCCAGAGCGAAGCTGTTTCCCGTACCATCGGTGAAACACAACCTCCTATTACACTTGCATGAGTATCCAATACCCAAATATATGAGAACTAGCCGTTGTGCCCTCACAACGCGCACAAGTGTATACTAGTCTTTTACGCATTCATCGATGTCCAATCTCGATAATGCTCTGACTAGGGATGTTTAATGATTTATCCTTCATGGACTGATACTGTCTCATATTCATTCTCCGTCCAGAACAAATCATAGGGACCTCTTATCATTTATATATCTAGGTGATCTAATCACAAATGATCGAGTGCAATCTCCTATGTCACATAGTTAATTTGTACAACAAACCCGTGATATGTACAAATAGTGACTCTATGGTCATAATTGTCCAACAATCTCCCACTTGTCTATAGCCAGTCACTCGAGTGTCTGACACACCCGAACTATGTACGGTTGGCTCAAACTGCTGAGAAATCTTTCGTCAGCGGATTTGCATGTATATCATCTTGATGCGATTTATTCGATCATCACATCGCCACGATGTATGATCCGAATGAATCAGATGAATATGTAAGTATGTATCTGGATCGTTGATGAGACCATTATTCTTT